>ML281967.1:0-51827 GCA_005239495.1 Nicotiana undulata | reverse complement strand
CCCTTCTTCCTCATGAGAAAGTTTCTAAATTCTTTAGTGATCATGGCCATCTCATCCTCCTCCAGATCTGCTCATTCAGTGATCCTCAGTGCTAGACTTCTTTCCTTCTTTGGGGCATCCATCTTCATGGTTTGCCTTCTGAGTTCATAAGCAGTGAGATTTCCAATTAACTCATCCAGTCTAAGGGTTGCCATATTTTTGGATTCCTGGATAGCAGTGATCTTGCTTTCCCAGGAGATAGGCAAAACCCTTGTCAAGATCTTCTCTACCTTGTCTTCTTCAAGTATGATTCTTCCAAGAGACTTGAGTTCATTGGTCAAGGTTGTAAACCTTGTGTACATCTCCTGAATAGTCTCTCCTTCTTTCATAGTGAAGTTTTCATACTGAGAGTATAGTAGTGTACCTCTAGACCTTTTAACTTGAGGTGTTCCTTCATGGGCTACTTGTAGAGTGTCCCAGATTTCCTTGGTTGTTGTGCAGCTTTGGATTCTACTGTGTTCATCAGGACCTAGTCCACATACTAGCCACTTCTTGTCCTTAGCATTCTTCTCCCATTTCTTCAAATCTTCAGTCGTGCAGTCAGCCATAGTCTTAGGTACATCTACACCTTCAGAAGTCTTCTTCATTGTTGCAAGGGGTCCATCAGTGACTATGTCCCATAGTTCATAGTCCTCTCCAATAAGATGGTCCTTCATTCTATTTTTCCACCAAGAATAGTATTGGCCATTGAAGAGTGGTGGACTCATCCTGATCTTTTCCAAGGTGTTAGCCTTTTCAAGGATAACCTACTCTGATACCAATTGATGTTTTAGACTTCAATACTACACAATAATATAAGTTAATTGTGCAGTACCCAATTTTCGAGTGTTGTCTAATAAGAAGAACCTGGTTCTTCTTGGTGTACTACTTTCTACTGTTGCGGAATAATAAAGCAGTAAAGTAAAGACACAGAGATTTTTACGTGGAAAACACCTGGCTCAAAAGGTGAAAAAACCACGACCTACTCCTCAGTAGGATTTGCTCAAACACTTCACTAAAAACTCTGAGCCAAACGGACTTACAAAATAAACTCTTTTGTAATCCTAGGACTAACTCTAATCCTCTTTGTATCAACTAGCCTCTAGCTAATTTCTACAGATTTCAAGATAACTCTAACTTGAACAATGTGTACCTATTACAATTGCTTCTATGAAAGCTGAAAAGATACAATGTTAAAACTCCTACTACACATCAACTAGACTCAACACACAGACGATGAAACTATTTCTTCTAGTTGAACTGTAGCCTTCGCACAATACTTCTACTTGCAAAATATCCTGGGAACTTTGCTTTTCAGAACTTAATTCACTTTTGTCTTTGTGCGTCGTCCTTTCAGCAGTAATACATTGAGTATTTATAGAGTCAGTTGTTGAGTACATGGTTCAATTCTGATCCAACTCTACCTGGGTATACGAGTTCGAGTATGACTCAACTTCCTTCTCTATTTTTGTCCTTGCTAAATTCAATTTCTATTCTCTCATCAGTTTGCAACCTTTTCGCATTAAGAGACAATCTCTTGGTTCATTGATAAGTCACGAATATCTCCTATGCATATACGGTTCATGTGCTAGCTATTTAGTTCCAAGATGTGTGCCCTGATGGACCTGGTTCAACTGGTCAGCCTTTGTCAATCTTCAAAACTTATGCAGTGACATGGGTCAACAGCACGCCATGGAGGTATCCAATCCTGATGTTCTTGTGTGGTATATTCATACCCGAGTCTGAAGATCGTGGCATGATATTGTGGTTGTATGGGTGAACCCCAGAATGTAAGGCCCCGTGAAAGTTTTCCTAAAAATCAAGGTTTCGTGGTGCCGGGAAGTTGAAGGAAAATGTTTTGCAGAGTTGGGAATTTATGCGGCCCATTATGCGGCTGCATAATCACTTTGTGGGCCGCAGAGTGAGGCAGTTATTTGAGCCATTTTTTATGTCATTTTCGCGGCCCATTACGTGACCGCATAACAATTTAGCCGCACTTTGATCGCATAGCAAGCTAACGGTCGCAGAGTGATACAGGCCAGCCCAGCTCCGGAGGCCCTTTTTCGCGGCCATTTCACGGACTGCAGAAGCAATATGCAATTGCAGATCCTGTCCCGAGGCTTTATTTTTGGGTTTTTATAACCTGACCCTACTTCGTTAAAATAGATTCCATCGTCCATTTTGAGCAAAAATCCAGATATTTTGAGAGTGAGAGAGAGTGCTTAGAGTGGGAGAGTGACCTTCAACCTATTGTCCATCAATTCTTGCTTAAATCATTGACGATTAACAAGGAAAGTCTTCATCCTTGAGGTAAGAATAAATACCCTAGCCCTTAATTTCGAAAATTAATTAAAAATGGGTAACTAACAAGACAACTCATGGGTATGGCAGTTGTTTATCTTGCATGCATGTGTTATCAAAGGGTGTAGGAAGATTGTGAGCTAAAAATGGTAAAGAATGGGTTGTGGGTGATGGAATCTTTCATAAAAGGGCCTTAAAGCCTTAATGCACACCTAGTGGTTGATAAAATGCTCAAATGAGCTAGAATCATGATCATCTCCCTAATTTTGGTTCAACTTGTTATATATCTAAAATAGATCGAAGGTGCTAAAAATTTTGGAACATTTTAGAGTTTAAGGAAGCTCGATTGAGGTATGTTGGCTAAACCCCCTTTATTAGAATTAAATTCCACGCCGTGTATATAAGTGATGTAAGACCCAAGTTGATAATTATGAAATTGGTTATCCCGAGTAATCTTGTGTTGGATGATATATGTTCAATATGTGTTCCAAATGCTTTTACTCATGTTATGTTATCTTTTGAGGATATATTCAAAGTGTGGGTTGTGTGTTATAAATGTTAGGACTTCAAGTCAAGCTTGAATGAAGGTTATCATCCCAATTTATGTGAAAAATCTCTATATGTCTAAGACCCTTAATTGCCCTCACGTGTACCTAAAAGTCTTGAATCGAAAAGTCTTGTTGTCGATAATAATGATGATGTGTGAAAATGAAAAGGGGGAGCATGAAATATGAAATTCGGCCAAGAGACAAGAATGATATTATCATTGTGGCCATAAGTGCAGATGAATTGAATAGATGTGACAAAAGTATGACGTGAGATGATTGATAGAAAAGGTAATGTCTCGGGTGAAACGGCCTAGCGATCGGGCCGTGATCGGATGCCATGTCGCACTCATGGTGGTGAGTGTGCTGGAAATTGTGATTGTGGTTGATGTCTCAAAGGATGAGGCCTAGCCAATCGACCGTGATCGGACTCCCTGTAAAAGTACGGTGGTATTGTGAATAATAGTATATCGGAACTAAAGCGCTCCCAACCTAAAACATGGAAATTTACTTGAAAACTTATGGGGTTCTTAAGTTGATGTTTTCATATTGTTTGAGGCTTCTATTTATTTCATGATTTTTTTTTCCGTGTATTATTATTCATTCTATTGAGATGGTGTTTGGTTATACATACTAGTGCTGTTTGACAGTACTAGCGTCCCTTTTGTCGGGGCAGTGCATCTTTAATAGATGCAGATGGTTCCACAGCAGGTAGCATTGAGCAAACTTGGTGAACTCTACCTCATTCTGGTGTCATGTATCTTTTGTTCATTATGTTATCATGTTTTGAGGTATAGCCGGAGCCTTGTTGCCGGCACTAACATTGTACTCCTTTGTATCTTTTAGAGGCTCTGTAGACATAGTGTGGGTTGTATGTCGGTGTTGGGGGAAGTCAAACGATTCATGTTATGTTTGAATCACTTGTTCCACTTTAGCCTATGAAAAGGTGTGTATTTTGAAACATTAAAAATGAAGAAATTAATGAGGAAAGGTTTTGGTATTGCATACATGATCTCCCTATTGTCTAATTAATGAAAATATGTCTCCTCTTTGTTCATGAGTGAGTTTGGGTAGAAAGTATCTAACAGGATTGCTCGGCCGGGTTCACTCGGTTGAGCGCCGGTCGCGCTCCCCGAGTTTAGGGCATGACTTTGAAGCTTTTTGCCAAGACCCTTGCCTGGTTCATATCCTGTCCACAGCAATATGCTTTCTATCTTATTGCTCCATCATCATTCCTTTTCAATTGCGTTCACCCGCTCAATGCGGTGATATGTTTCTCTGCCTAACTTCCTCTTGTTTTCGATGACTGGAACAGTTTGGCTGGTGCAGATAGGGTTGCTTCTGTCTCCGTGAATGATCACCTCCTGATGATTCCACTCGAACTTCACTGCCTAGTGCAGAGTAGAAGCCATTACCCTCGCTGCATGTATCTAGGGTCGTCCCAACAACAGGTTGTAAGTAGCAGATATATCTAGCACTTGGAATTTGACATCAAACCAAGTTGGACCCATTTATAGATCAAGGCTGATTTCTTCTATAGTGGCTCTCTGAGATCCGTCGAATGCCTTCATATACATGCTTCCCATATGTATCTCGTGCAGGCCTTTACCTAATCTTTTCAGAGTGATCACCGGACATATGTTCAGACTCGGTCCTCCATCTATCAGGACCCTAGCGATGAACTTGTCCTCAAATTGCTCTGTGATGTGCAATGCCTTGTTGTGACTCAACCCCTCTGGTGGTAAGGGTGGCAAGTGAGCCGGTCCAGGACGAGGACCAGCCCGAGACCGCGGACCAAACGGCCTACTAGGCCTAAACAGGTTGTAACTGATTAGAACCGGGACTGTGAGCATAGCCGGTCTTCTAGGCATGTTCTTCACAAAAAGACTGCAAGACCGGGACCCGACCGGTCCTTGACGGTCCCAAGATCAAAATTAAAAAAACAATGGATCGTTGGGCTTTGAAAAATTTGGTCGTTGGCCTTTAAGAAATAGCCATTTAATCCCCCCTCCCACCCAATTTTGTTTTAACCCCAAACTTTTTATAATTACATTTTTTCCCTTTTTTCAACTATAAATACCCCCTCATTCTTTTATTTTTCTTACAAAATCATTAATCTATCACAGTCTCTCTCTAGATTTCTTTTATAATTGTTACTATTGGTTACTTTATTGTTTCAATTTGTGAAAAAATTGTGAAGTTCGTGAATTGAAGTCTTCAAATCTTCAACGATAATCAATTTTCAACAAGTTGTTCGTCAATTCGGTAAACTCGTTCCAACTCTTAAGTTTTAATATTATAGTTTTTTTTGTTTTATTTACTTTCTATATCTTGATTAATTATGATGACTTATTCCTTAAAAAATGTTTAGTAAAAATAAGGAAAAATCCAAGACTAGAGAATCTAGTGGTCACTATGTTCCTCCTCCACTTCCCCCGGCTCCCCAAACAAACCCCATATTCGTCCTACACCTGCTTTCTTGATAGCGATAATAGTTTATTACAATTTACTGAGAGTCAATTTTGCCATAATATTGCACCCGGTGAACAATTAGACCATGAATTAATGAATGCTATTTATTCTAATCCAACTATTGATGAAAATGATGATAAAGAAATAGATTTTTATAAAACTCAACCGGATGATAATACACCCACTAGTCCTACTACTGAAGTTAACCCAACTAGTGATAATCCAAATGATGACACGTCTAATACTCTTGTTACTGCCCCTATTCTTTCTAGGCAACGTACCAAACTGACGAAAACATCTCTTGTTTGGTGATTTTTTACTCAACTAATTCCAGGAAATAAGGCTAAGTGTAAAACGTGTGGCAAGGAGTTAGCTTTTAAATATTTTGGATCGTGGGGGGGGAGGGGAGGGGGGATGGATTTTTGGCTAGACACATATTGATACAGCTTCAAGATAGACTCAAATATCTTTGTGCCAAAGCTTTGTCCGAGGGGAAAAGTGTACCTACTCCTAGTCAGGCTGACCCTAGTACTGGGTCAAATCAATTTCAACCGGGAATTAACATTGTTTAGCGGTGGTATTTTATATTATGATCTAAAAATGGATCGTGAACGATTGACAAAAATGGTAACCGTTTTGTGCTTACCCTATAGTTTTCCTTCTGACCCTAACTTTGTGCATTATATTAGAAAAGTTTTTAATGCCACTTTTAAAGGTTTTCCTCGCACAACCGTAAAGAGAGATATTTATAAATATAAACATGAATATGAACAATATTTGCGCTATTTATTTACTCATATAAATGTCGTGTTGCTATTACAAGTGATATTGGTAGAAGTGGTAACGACTGTGATTACCTTACTGTTACCAGTCATTGGATTGATGAGGAATGGATAATGCAAAAGCGCATTATTGCTTATAGAATAATTAATTTATGTCACACATGGCAGTTTATTTCTAGCACAGTTACAGATATTTGTAGATATTTTTGTTAGTGATAAAATAATGCCAATTTCAATTGATAATGCTACTAGTAACACAAATGTTATATCATTGCTTACCACTACGCTAAATCCTGGATTTAGTAATATTTTTTATGTTAGATGTATTTGTCATACTTACCATTTAATTGTGTGTGTATGTTAGATGTATTTGTCATACTTACCATTTAATTGTGGGTGATGGTATGGGAATTTTAAATATTGTAATTAAAAAGGTTTAAATGTCTCTTGACTGGGTTTTTTATTCAAACCGTAGAAGTAGACATAGAGAATATTTAAAAGATGCGATGAATTTGGCCTAAGAGAAAGAAAGGTTCCTAAACCTTGCCCAACTAGATGGAATTACCTATATGAAAGTTTGATTGTTGCATATGAATATAGAAACCCTATAAACTCAATGTTTAATGCACATGTAAGTGATGATAATGAACACCTTACGAATGGAGATTGGACTAATGTTAAAATGCTTGTAGATTTTTTAGAAAAATTTTATATTTCTACAAATGAATTTACTGGGCAATATTATCCTACTATTTCTAACTGTTTAGTTTATATTGTAGTACTTGCAAATTTGTTTGCTCATTTTTCAGAGGATGGGGAAATTTATAAACTTGCTATTGATTCTATGAGAAAAAAGTTTAAAAAATATGTTTTCCCTATTCCTCCTATTTATGGTGTTGCTACTTTGTTATATCCTACAATGAAATTAGGAGGTCCTCAATTTTGGTATGAAACTGTTTGTATGATTTAACACTTGAAAATGAGGAGTTATCTTAACTTTCGGAAGCAATAGTCTCAATTAGAATAAATGCTCAAACTATTTATAATGCTCATCAAGTTGCATTAAATCATGCTAGACCAAATGTTCCAAATCCTTCTTCTTCTGATTCTCAATCATCGAAAAGAACTGCGGGAGTAAGAGCACTTAGTGCTTGGGCGGGGTTTAGGGGTTCTCAAGGTTCTAGTAGTAGTGATTTTCACAACTAAATGAGCTTGAAGTTTATTTGTCACAGGGAATTGAGGAAATGAACCCCGACTAATCCTTTAATATTTTGGAATGGTGGAAGGACAAAGAAAAATACTTTCCAGTTCTTTCAAGGATGGCCCAAGACATTTTAACTATTCAAGATTCAATAATGGCATCATAGAGCGCTTTCAGTCAAGCAAGACTTCAACCCGGTGATTATAGAGCGTCTTTGAGGGAGAGCTTGAAAAATATGTACTTTTTAGAGATTGGATCCATTCGGAAAGAAGAAATTTTGGACTTGCTGAATAGTAACCAGAGGTAGACGAAGCTTATAAAGAAATACTAGTTGAACTTGCGGAGGATTCTGCTTCGCCCGGAAGCGGTGATGACCAAGATTCTTTTCCGCCACCACCAACGGAAATTCCTCCGAACCTTGAAGGATTTATGAAGTTTGTAAGAGATGCCATGTAACTTGTATGAACAAAAATTAGTATGTATTATGTAACTTGTATTTTGACACATCTTGATTAGTTTATTTTTCTTCTCAATGGTGGTATTAGCATCTTGTTGTGCTCATTCCATAGGGGGGAGGAAGAATAAGAAATTTATTTCCATATTTTTTTAATGCTATAATAATTATAACGCATCGCTTTGAATATCTCTTTATAATATTTTTGTCTTTAAATTTGATTAAAAAATTTATGTCAAAATTCTATAATAAAATTTACAAAGAATTGCCTTAGATATTTTTATTAACTTTTTCTCTAATTTCTATAAAAAAGATTTTTAAAAAAACAAAGTATCTATTGGGCCCACTTAGCCCCCGAGCTGGGACCGTTTAGCCCGGGACCATTAGTTTGTAGGCCCGGTACCGGGCCGGTTCCTACAAAAAAACCACCAAGACCAGGACCGTTTTGGCCCGATTAAATTGGGACCGTGAAAACCGGCCCACTTAGACCAGTTAGGACTGGGACCGGCCCACTTTCCACCCTTATCTAGAAGTAACTCATTTTCATGGAAAGTAATTTTGTGACTCTCAAATACCTGTCTGACCATGTTAGCCATCTCTCCATCACTGATGTCGGCGGGTACATAAGCTTCACTTAACACTTTAATCAAGACATTCTTGTGTGCTTCTGAGTTTTCCAACAGTGATAAGATGGATATCTAAGCAGGAGTCTTGTTCAGGTTGTCAACAATAAAGTATTCCCTTGCTTGTATCTTCCTCGAAAGATCATTGGTGCTTGTCTCAACAACAGGCGACTTAGGTGCAGCTTCTTTGCTTATTCCTCCCATATTCTCAGGTGTGTGAACTCTGCGAGTTCTAGTCATACCTTTCACGACACCCATTTCTTTCATATTGGCTTTTCCCTTTCTTCTCGCTTCTGCATTATAATCCCATGGGATGACATCATGATTGTAAGACGGTGTGGGAGCTACCATTACAGTGAAGGGTGCAGTTACCTCAATCTCAAATGGTGTCTAGGTTTGTACCACGACTGGCGTGAGGGTGACCAGAGATGTTTTAGGAGTGTCTCCCTCCCGAATGAGTTCGATGGACCCATTCTGATCCCATTCCTCGTCAGTTTTTATCACCTTCACCCCCTCACCCCTATGATCCGGGAGGGGTTTATTGTGAACATTTGGTGCGGCTTCCTTTGCTTGTATAACCTTAGTGTCGATCAGTGTCTGAATCTTGTCTTTTAACATGCGGCACTCCTCAATGGTATGATCCTTCATGCCTGAATGATAGGCACAAGTCTTGTTGGGATTGATCCACTAGGAGGTTTCTCGATAGCTACAAAAGGAATAGGGGTGACGTAACCAGCGGTCGTCAGTCTCTCATACAGTTGGCCTTTGGGTTCAGCAATTGGGGTGTGTTGTCTGGGAGTTCTGTAGTCAAGGTTTGGGCATGGATTTGCGTATGTTTGGCGGACGGGTGGAGGTGAATGGTAGTATGCATGCTGAGTGTTATAAGTATGGTAAGTGGTGGCAGAGTATTAGTATTTTGGGGGTTGAGGGTTGATATGTGGGTGGAGGATTTTGGTATGTAAGGGGAGACTTAGGGTCGTGGGCTACCATCACGACACCCATTTCTTTCTTCTCTGAAATACCTCCTGATTGTAAGGCTTTGTTTGTGGCTTGCAGTGCTTCAAAATTGGTCATCATTCCACTCTTGATTCCTTCTTCTATCCTTTCTCCTAACTTGATGATATTTGAGAACTTGTGATTCTCGATGACCATCAACCTTTCATAATATTGAGGATCTTAATCTCTAACAAAGAACTTGTTCATTTGTTCTTCTTCAAGTGCTGGATTTACCTTTGCGGCCTCTGATCTCCAACGAGTAGCATACTCACGGAAGGTTTCTATCGGCTTCTTCTTGAGGTTTTGGATATAGAGAACGTCTACCGCATTTTCTGCATTGAACCTGAATCTATCCATGAAATTGGATGCCATACTTACCCAATTTGCCCACTCCTTAGGGTTTTTACTGGTATACCAAGACAAGGCGTCTCCTGTAAGACTTTGCAAGAGCAGTTTCATGCGGATTTGTTCATTCTTACCCACTCTTACAAACCTATCATTGTAGGTTCTTAAATGCACCTCCCTATCACCAGTGCCATCGAACATCTCAAACTTAGGAGGTTTGTAACCCTCCGGCAGTTCTACATCTGGCTTAATACACAAATCTTCATAGTTTAAACCTTCAACATCTTTTCCACCTTCAACACTCTGGACTCTCCATGTAAGTTGCTTGAGTTCCTTTGTCATGTTTCAAATTATCAAGACCTTCTCAGTCGGCTCATGTATGTATAGCTTTTCTTGTGGGGTATGGGGTAAGGTTTCCACATATATCAGGTTGTTTTGATGAGTTCTTGGAACTTGAATATATGGATGATCGTTGGCTCAGTTTTGGCAATCAGGAGTAGGTTGTGGTGATTTGGGGAGTGTGATAAGTAGTGGTTTTCGGGTATTGAGTTGGGTGATGGAGGTTTTGTTGAGGGGTTTGCACTGGTGGTGGGTTGAGGTTGTAGGGAGGTGTGGGATTATGATACTAGTGTGGTGCGAAAGGACTCAGATGGGTGGTGGATTCTAGTTTTGTGTTTTTTGTGGTGGTGTTTGGTTGTGTGTGGTTTGGTTTTGCTGGTTGATATCGGGAACATTTAGAGTAAGGGAAAGGTTTTTCATATTTATGACTTGTTCAAGCTCACCCTGTAGCTCAAGGATTTTCTGCTACAAACGTAAGACCAACTGATTCTGTCCTAGGGTGCTTCTACCATCTGAAGTTTCAACATTCTCTGCCGCGATAGCGTTATATTTTCGAATACCACTTATGTCATCCATCTTCTCTTTGCCCTTGCCTTTGCTTTTCAGGTTGCTAGGTGGAGGAGGTGGTGGAAGACCTCTGGATCTAGTGTGGTATGTTGATGATGCCAGTATGCACGAACAACCTTTGGGAATGGGAATAAATAAAGAAATAAAAACAAAAGGTAACCAAGTCAGTAAGGTGAAATAAAAGAGTGTTTGCAATATTTAAACATGTTTCAAAAAAGTCATGCAATAATTTACATCCTAATTTGGGGGACCTCATTATGCCTGACATCTTGAGGTAGGCCTAAGAAACACATACATTTGGAGAAAAGTGATGCCAACGTTTGCATCATCCCATTAGTGAAAATATAAGCCAAAACAATCTTTCACTAAATCGACAGTAATAATAATAAAGTTACAAATGGCATTAAACCTTATTACATCGAAATCTAATCTAAACTAAAAGCAGTAAAGAACATCATCTCGTAATTTATTTGGTCCCTGAAGGACCTTCTCCGTGCTTGGCTCTCTTGACCCCATCAATCATGTTTCCACGATCGCGCATGTCCAGCAATAAGTAAGATTTTGCCAATTTTCCTCCTTCATCTTCGTTCGTTCCCTGACAATCCCAAAGTCTCTTTCTCATCTTCCCCTCCAGCTCAATCAGTCATGGCTCCAAGTATTCTAATCTCTTCGTCAACTTAGTGGCAATCTCTTTCCATTCCCTTATCGCCTCCATGTTTACTTTATGTTGCTCCAGATGCTTAGCTTCAGATTCGAACACCCTTTTGTGTAGCCTCTTGTACTTTACATGTTCCTCAGACACTTCGTCTATGATCATATCCTTCAGATTGATTCCTGGTTTGACATCCCAGCTATATCGTCTTCTAACCATGATATATAGTAGTACATATGGCCAGCGTGATACCTGTCTGGCTCAATAGTTTCTCTTTCTACAATGATCTTTTGGCTCCACATGTGTTGTGCTTTGAAATTGAATGGGATGACATCCCCCTTGAAATATACCTTGTACCGAACCATGTTGGAAACCCGAGGTATGACTTGTTTCCTTCTAGCTTGTCTCATTACCCTTATAGGAGCGTAAGGGTAGATGCCTTATAGCCAAACAGTACCAAGTGAGTAGTTCCTTTTGATCTGATGATGAACTCACTACTAGGAAACCATTCAAACATCCAATGCACTTGCTTGTCTGTCAGATTGCTGAAGAAACGCACCCAGCCTACAGCATTTCTAGGCTTTGCAAATTAGTCTGGAATAAATGTCATTTTCTTTGGGTGATGGCTGGCTATGTAGTCATTCAGTGGCCTTCGCAGAATCTCTCGATGATACTCTCCCCTCTTAAAGTGTTCCAACAGCCAAACTTGTAGCAACAGATTACAACCCTCAAAGTGTCTGAACCCCTGCTTGCACCGATCCAGAGCACGGTACATCTCAGCTAAGATTATGGGGATGATAATGTAAGTATGTCCTTCGATGCCATCCATTAAGGTCCTGGAGACCATGGCTTAGCGGGTATGAATCCTTCCTCCTTGCATTGGAAACAACAATAATCCTAAGAAGCAGACAATGAAAACATAAACCTGACGGTGCACCCATCCCAAAGAGGTAATGGCTAGTCCATCATGATGAAGGCGATATGATTTGCTATGTCCATAATGCTCGTAGAAAAACTCAAAAGGGATGTATGATTTCTTTAGACAAAGCAGTTCATCATTCTTCTTAAAACCCAACATTTTCAGAAAACCACGAGGAGTGCGATTTTCTGGCACCAGTAGTCCCGGACTATCCCATGGTAACTTGGAGAAACCCCATATTTATTCTAGTAGAGGAGTCATTTCTATATTTCCAAATCGAAAAATAACTCTTTTCATAGCGGCCTCTATCAGTTCCCTATTTGGTTGAATGTTCAGCAAAGATGGCAAGTCACCAAGTACTCTCCTCACATGATTTTTATCACAAGGTGCAAGGTTCTTCCACCAGTCAATTAGCAAATGCGGGATATTTTGGACCATACCGAACCTGGGGACTTCATGCTTCATTTTCTGCAAACAAACAAAGGTTATCCTTTTCCCCCTCCAGATTCGACTTCTTACGCAATAATAATCAACATGTTGGCACATTTTCTTCAAGTAATTCACATAACATGATAGTGTCTTTTGGGATTATGGAAATCCCGTCGGACTTTGGACAAGGTTTATCTAAGTGGGTTGTTACGTCAATGAGCCTTTTCTATTTAAAAGGGTGATTTTAGGAAAGCGCGGACACAAATCAAGCACCGCTATGTTGATAATGAGCACGAGTGGAGTATGATGTGGAGCATGCTTTATGCAAAAATAGTAACACGTTGCTGACTATTTGCATGATAAAAGTGCATAAAAACAGTAAGTAACACGGTAAAGATGAAAAAGAAGAGAGAAGAAAGAAGTCAGTTTAACTCATGAAAATGTGCGAGAAAGTAATGATGCAAATAGGGGAATAGGGACGGGAGAGTCATGATATAGCAGTTTTAGACAAGATGAAAGGAGCGAGGAGATGGCGTACATGCCATAGCAATAAAGGGAAATAAAGGAAGGGATGTGCATGTCATAGTAATTTAGACAAATAAAGGGAAATAATCCACATAAGTCAAATTTGTTATGGTAAGAGCCTAAGTATATCCCCAGTAGAGTCACCATGCTGTCGCGCCCCATTTTCTATCGAAAACGGGTTTCAACGTGTGACAACTCTTTTAAATGGGTATTAAAAGAGAAAAGTCGCCATTTAACGATTTTGAGGTGCGTTAGGGAACCTATTTGCAAGTAACTCTATTTGGCTAGTCAAGGCTACCAAAGATTGGGTAAGGGCTCAAATTACCTCAAAGAGAAGGTGTTAGGCACTCTTCGAGGTTCACAACTGTGGGTCCCGGCCGAAATATATACTATGTGGATTAGATAATTAAGCTAGGTGATCAAATAAGCAAATAAAGATGTAGAAGTTGAAAACTCTATTATAACATAAAAATTAACTATATGACTAATTGATACAAGTCTTAAAAAATCACAAATAGTACAATTGTGTCGATCTATGAGTAAGTGTGAACATCAAGTATATAAAAAGATAGGGGGTGTCCGAAGGTTTTTAGCCTTAAGGATCAACCCGTGCAACATAAATAATACTTCACAAATTCATTGAGGTAGGGGTTTCTCATATTATTAAGCGGTCACAGACTATTATCTCCTGCTACACAATTGCTATGTTGAAGTTATTACTTAGAGGTACTCTAATTCAATTCTAAATCGTATCCTATGCGTGCACTATTTATCCCATGTCTATGCTCCAAGAGGCTTTAAACCTATTATCAGGAGGTTCTAGACCTCACTTAGGTTTCTCAAAATGATAAAATTAGGAGACATTCAAAACAGATAGGACTGCACACAATTGCAATGAAAGGTTCAAGTTGACCTCCACAAATAAGCAGAAAAGCACGCGATCAAATTTTTATATTAGGCAGTAGACAATTTCAAAATTAAGACTTAGAGTCATTAAGTCCCATATGCATGGTCTCTAGGTGATTCTGAATTCCAGCATCATGCAAACAGCGTTACTATTTTTGAATTCAAAGATTACAGGTATTACAAACCTTATAGGCGTGATCTCTAAATTGTTTATGCAATGAGGCAATAAAACTGTTAGAAAGCTTAGAATTAATAGCAATGATTTTATAGATATGTGTCTTAAGCAGGCGACATTGTCCTATAGGAATGATTTCTAATAGTTGCATAATTAGGCGTGAAACAATTTTGAGAGTCCAGCATTAACAGCGTTTATTTCATAAACGGATTTTCTAGGCGACTGAGAGTATCCTATAAGCAGGATTCCTATTTGACAATTAGAATTGATTTTATAACACTTCAACCCTATATGCATGTCATTCTGCTATTCTTATTGACTCAAGGGAGCTATGATATTTTTCCTCAGCGATCAACTTGTAGAGAAATCCAGGCCCGGACTCCCACGGGGGGAAGCAGTGGGGAATCTTGGACAATGGGCGAAAGCCCGATCATCTAAGTAGGACAGTACAAAAATAACATGAAGCAGTTGACCAATTGCAAACCTCATAGTCATGGCATCTAGATTAGCGAAAATATTGCATTATTATATCCTATAGGCATATTATCTAAAAGCGTTGAATAGTAGATATGGAAACAAATATAGCATATTTGACAAGTTAAGTGGAATGTGTGTGTGATTCCTACAGGCATGGTTCCTATTAGTGTGCAACAAATAGGGCATGCTAGATGTAATAGCAAATAGAGCACATAGACCCTATAGGCATGTTTTCTACCCTTTTGTGCAAGTATTAGAATACCCCAACCCCTTTTATTAACTCCCATCACTAGTTATACAAATTATTACAACTCAAGATGGAATAACTACATGCCTAAGCATAAATGTAAAACAACTCAGTGGTGTATTTGGGCCTTCAAATTGCTTTAAAATTCGGACAGGGACATATCCCAAGCGCAGATAGTGTGCTGAAAATCACAGTACCAAGAACCAGATTCAACAGTCCAAGAACCAGATTCAACAGTCCAGGCACAACAACAAAAGAATTCTCTTGCCCATCAATTACCAATTATAGATAATTAAAGCACGAATGGCAACTAATACAAACCCCAAATTTCAAGATATACATAAATATATAACTTCAAAGTTTGACACTGGTTGAATTTCTAGATATTTAATTATTTTTAATTCAAAGTAAAAAAGAGTAACTAATTATTAACTAACCTAACTAACTTTGTCCTAAAATTTAACACTGGTTGAATTTTTATTGTGACACTTGACATCATGACATTGATTTGCTTCTCCCATTCTATGTAAAAAGATATATGTTTAATTGAAAAGTTAAATTAAAATACTTGAAATGTTGGAAAGGGTCAGCCACCACGCACGACGCTTTCTTGACAATAGTGAAACGTCTGGACTGGGCAAGTTCTTATTAGCGTTCAAACAATTAGTAAAAAAGCACTAGATGAGATTTTATCTTTTCACCAAGTGAGCAATCGCTATATTAGAGAATTTTCTGATATTCTAAAGAAAAACTTAATATTAACAAAGATATACACGTTTCCGAGAGGTGCATTTATTTATCTTTGATAAAAGGATACAACAGAGAATGAACTACAAACCTATATTCTCTACAACCTATACGGATAAGATACAGAGAAAGAATGTCAATTACAAAAATATAGTACTCCTATATGTTTCATCTTTGAACTTGTTCAGCTACATGGTTGGTAGTGGTTGATGAGGCTGCTGCTGTCCTACCATTCAACATCCCATTATCTACAGGTGGAGTTTCTCCCCATTTCTTTTCAGATTCCAAGGGTTCAATCACTTTGACAATCCCATCAGACAACCCAACTGCAATTTGGTTTGGCTCCTGGGGATGTGCTGCAATGACCAGCGGATACACTGCTAGGCTTCTGAAACACACAAACATTACTGACAATGAGGAACGCACAACTTTGCGCATTGCAGGAAGGTAGTGTAACATGTTTTAGCAACATCTAGAAAATGACACTGATGAAACAACATGAGCAAGTGATACGGAAGAAAGTTGTAACACTACTAGGAAATGATGAAGGCTCATGCCAAAGGAGGTAACAGGCATTAATGCAATCATGGACCAAGTAAATCACTGTCGTCGATGACGAGACTTACAGTATGTGTCTGTACCCCAAACACAAAAAGAAGCATATAAGGAATTAACCTATATCGATCTCTCTCTCTCTCTCTCTGCTCGTCTTTTCTCCTTATTGATTAGAATGAATCGAAAAGCATTGTTGATATAGTAAATGCGATAAAATTTTGGATTTTTGGGACTAAAATCAGACAAATTCCAGTCACTCTATGCAAATGCTCAAGTCCCATTCAGAAGATATTCTGGACAAATAGATGTGCTCTTACCCAATCAACACTGCCTGAGATAAATATGCAGAGGGAGCAATACGACATTTTAGCCTAAGGCTATCAGCATCAAACACACCAATGTTACCATCACAAAAGGAAGCATAAACTAGTTGACTGTTGCAAGAGTACACAGCATGTGATATGGGTGCCGAAAGAGCATCTTGTGGAACCCACTGCAACAAACAGAATCTGTGAGAAAACAAACCTACAGGTGTCTACATTCCATGATATTTGGCATCTGGTTTACCTGGCGTATTCTTTCCATCTTAGAGGCATCATATATTCCTAATTGGGTTTCATGGGATACTAGTAAGCGGACTTGGTCCGAGTGAAATTGTACACGAGTGTCACCAGCAGATGCTTTACCAGCAGGCAGCTGAATGGGAACTGATTTTCTCTTTTCCCATGTATCAATGCTCCATGTACATAGCTGCAATAGATTTTTTTCACATTAGTACTCAGTGCAATACTAGATTTCTGTACTGGACAACAAAGAAATAGGTAGCTCCAGGCTATAGACCATACATCAGCTCATTCTGCATGCTTAACATAGGAGGAAGGCCAAATGTGCCAGTTTTATCCGAGCAAGGTTATTAAGATAATAGTTGAAATTCATTATTGAAGGCCAGTCCTAAAAATGGTGATAACATCGAGATTTAAAGAACTTAAACCTTTTTTTAATAAAAAGGTGGAACCATAACACCTTTTATAGTATGATATTGAAAAGCCATTTAAGAAAGAAGGGGAGATGTTTTTCCTCTTATGTAAGTGACCATAATTTGGGGGCAATCCAAAACAAAAAGTAGGATAATTAAAACGGACAGAATAGTAGACAAAATCACTTTACCATCCAGGACACATTGATTATGGGATTTCTAATGAACATGCCACACTGAATAAAAAAGGGTTGGTGCTCTATACTTCGATGGGTAGATGAAGAAAAACACAAGGGATTAAAGCAAAACGTTGAATGGAAGAAAACTGAGTCTCACATGCGCATCAGCTCCTGATGAGACCAACACGTTGAGGTTGGTGGAGAATGCAAGACCAGTTATGCGCTTTTGATGGCCCTTCAGTTTAGATTTTACCTGTGGTGTATTCCATAACATCAAATATGGGTCATCTAAGCAACACATAGATGTCAATAAAATATTTAAAATGATGGAAAAAGATACCTCATCCACCCTAACGTTGTATATGTTAATTGTGGAATCCTCCATACCGATGGCAATAATGTTGTTATCCTGAGGATGGAATGCTAAGAAAGTTGACGCAGGCGGAGGCGACATGAAAGTAGTCATTACCTGCATCCCGTTGATATCACAATGACATACCATACCACTTGAATGAAATATTAATATGAAGAGAACTACCTTTTTCCACCCACCTTAAATGTCATCATGTTGAACAATGAAACTTTTCCACCAGCAGCTGACATTACATAAGAGTCATTCTTTGAGAGGGCTATGCAAGGAACCGCCTCTTCAAGATTAACACCTGAGACATCATTAGTCATAAGAAGACCACTGTTTGGTTTCCAATGTTGTGGAATAACATTAGCAGTGGCCTTAAGACCCACAAATTTCAGAAATTTATTCATAAACATTTTGAAACTAATCAAACCTAAGACTTTTCAGATAAACCTTATTACCTTCCCACTTGGATTTTGTTCATTGCGTGCCCACTTCCATAATTTCTGAATACCATTTGATCCAAGTGACAGGATGCCAACACCAGAGTTGGTATAAAGAAGCCTTGCGACCTACAATAAAGAAAGTAGTTAAAGCATCCAGTCAAGTGAGTCACACTGAGGAGGAGCTGCAGGTGAATTAGTTGAGGCACCTTGTTACCGGATTCTGGGCTCTCCGGCATGCTAATAACCCTGCATTGAACTTTATCTTGAATTTCAGTCAAGTGTGGCTTGGTCTTATCAGAAATGTCATCCAATGTTCTTGGTTTCTCCGTGCTTCTGGGCACAGAATCAACTCTGTTCTGCAAAAGGAAAGGGGACACAATTAAGATCTCCTCAAGGATTCAATTCAGTAAGATGCATTATAAAAGACATAAAATAACAAGGTTTCCAAATTATAATATGGTGTATTTAAGTGACTTTGATCATCAAGAAAATTTATTACCAAAAAGTTGACCATTCAAGATTAAATTCCAATGCTGGATAGAAGAGTAAACTGTTACCAACCTCTTGTGATTCTAGAAAATTACCCAAAACTAAGATCTGTCTCTAGATCATAGTACTATCACTTGTACAGTTATTTCTACCATAAGTATATATTTAGAAACTGGGAAAAAATTTTAGATAGGCGACATACAAGCATAGGAGAAGGCCTGACAGGAGAGCTTCTTTCCACTTTACAATTGACTGGTGCAACATTTGGAACAGAAGAACCTGAAACCTGCTTAAAAGAACAAAGATCTCTTTGTCTCTCATAAAACAATATTCTTGCGGCAATCCAGAAAAGCAGATAAACAATTATTACCTTAATTGCAGCTGCTTCAACGGGAGATCTTAGTGCTTCAAAGGGTGGGGCTTCAACTGCCCTTAAGGACCTCATACCAGCAGCATTTGCAAGAATCTTAATCCCATTGTCAGCAGTAGTAACAACAAGAAGATTGCCATCCTTGTTGAATCTCAAGCGTGGAAGACTCTGCACATGAAACACCATACTTTCAGTGATCTTAAGAGGAAATTTCCTATTATAAGTTAATTTTCTGGGGGATGGTGTTACGGGTTTCATTTCTCTTATATTCTCTTCTTCTTTTTTTCCTGGTTGGGGGTTAGAGAGGAAGCTTAAAATTGCACTTGAAGAGTGGCACAAACACTGACCGGGAGACCACCATCAGCATCTGTACTTGTAAGAATGTTAATGTTGTCCATGTCCCAAAATTTTATCTGACTATCTTCACCGACAGCCAAGAAGTGATTTTGAGTAGTATCAAACTGCACAACACCAGCGGATTTCTTCCTAAACCCAGTATATGTTCTCTTTATGGCTCCTTCACTTTCATTCCATTCTACAAGAAAAGAATCTCCTTCTTTGCCAGTTCCACACGAGAACAATCTACAAGTATGAAAATTCACCATCAAGGAATAGATAGAGAAAATCATTCTGAAATAGGAATACTTGTAAAGACAACAGTAGACAATAAATAAAGATTATAAATGTACAACCATTGCGTAGAAACAAAACTTACCTGCTTCCATCAGCACTGTAAAGCATAGTTGTACACCAATGACCAGGAGCATCATAGTCAACTCTAGATCCCAAATTATCATACAGCCAAGCTTTTATTTTTCCATCTATAGCAGTTGAAAATATGAACTGCACATAGAGGCATACAGAAAATGTTATTAAAGCATGCAATGCCGACAAAAAAAACGAAGACAATAAACACCTCTGAAACGTACAAAGAATAGCTACATATTTCCCATTATAAACAGTTGCAAAGATATAACGGTATACATCATATCAGTCTACAACCAAATTTATAACCTATTAGGTCTAAGTGCACATTCAATATTGCTGGCAACATGTACAGATCATAATGTTAAATCTCCAAATCTACCACGATGGATTTCTCACACATATATGGCCTATGGGTAAATCTGGTATAGTTTCTAAGAGGGTTCAACGTCATAACTAAACGCTTTATGTTTGACTAATGCTTCACTATCTGTGAATATCCCAGCAAGGCAGCAATTGAGTAATCCCATTACTTATTTTGCTAAATTTAAGAAGTGATAAGCCACAAATGACATGCAAGTTATCAGTTTCGGCTGAGAGAATTTATTTGGTTAGTTGGTAGCTTGGTGCCTATATTTCCTGTTTCTAATGCAAACATTTTCAGCTACTTCTTCCAGCAAAGGACCTAGATAGAACGTAAATGGTAGCAGCTGACAAATCAAAGTTTAAACTGAAAAGGACCTCAACATGATATTTCCATTTTAAACTACTCCATATAGCAAGGAAAAAAGCCAAAACACATTTGGTAGAACAAAAGGAAGCAAACAGATCATTCATTTTTTCAAGCTGCATCTCCCAATATTTTCCAAATCCGAGGAAAGGGGTTAGCAACATTGTTTTCTCCTGAAGCAATGAAAAATGATAATAAGCTTGCTCCAAATATGTCATTTCCTTTCCATGTATGTACCTGAATATTCTCCTTTTGATGAGGGCATATTGAGTATACAGGAGCTTCATGTCCTTCAAAATTAAACAACTTTCTTCCAGTAATATCCCACACCTGTTTCAAAATTTTACATTCAGCATTTCCTGAAAGAATCATGGTGACTGAAAAAGAATTAACAGTGACAGAAGATAATAGATAGATTCCAGCAGACAGAAAGAAGATCTGGATATTACCTTTATCAACTTATCATCTCCACACGTTACTACACATAACTGCTTGTTATAAGCAAATGCTAAGTCATTCACACCCCCAGCATGGGCATCCATCTTCAAACACAAGAGAGCAGGTCATATTAACTTTTATAGTGCACTACAGTATATCAGAATTAACCCACACAAAAAAAAGATTATCTACCTCCAAATGCTGACGTAAATCACGCTTCCCGCTAATGGCATACAGATGGACCAAGTGCTTTGAAAATGCGACTCCTGAAATGCAACAGAAAACTTAGGAACAACCTCAAGACATATACTGATACAAGATCCAGCCAGAATCACATACCAACGAAAGTCCCATCTGGACTCCATGCAACACGGGTTACAGAAAATGGTGCATCTTTGGCAGCAGAAGCCTGTCAAAACTCTGAGATATGAGAAAAGACTGAAGAACTCTTATACTTATAACTACTACTCCCTCCATTTCAATTTAGACGATGCAGTGTGACTTGGCACAAAGTTTAAGAAAAAAGAAGATGACTTTTGAAGCATGTGGTCCTAAAAGCTTAAGGGGCAACAGTTTTGTGGGGCCCTAATAATTGTGTGGCTATAAAAGCTTCTCATTAAGGGTAAAGTGGAAAATGAAACGTTTATAGTTAAATTGTTTCTTAGTAAAAGAATGTGTCATTCTTTTTGGAATAGACTAATGAGGAAAGTGTGTCATTTAAATTAAAACGGAGGGAGTACATAATTGCACATAGACCAGTTTTTCAATTATTACAAAATGTTGAGAAACTAAAGAATCATTTAAGTAACTACTACACACCAAACTGAAAAACAACCTAGTAGCTGAAGAGAAAGATAATGCTGGTTTTTTCCTCTTTAAACAATGCCTTATTTACCTAAGTTGCTCCGACATGGCAGTTTAGGTGCCGCACCCGTGTCGACACGACACTAGTATGGGTGTGGGTGTGGGTGTGGGTGTGGGATCTGTACCAGATTTGGGTACTTTAACCAGGACGGACAGAAAAATTCGACACTAGATACAATTTGATTACCAAAATCAGAACTAAAACTAGGGTAAATTTGAAGAAAACAGCATATTTATCTAGGTAATCAATCTTTTATTTATCTGCAACTTGAGATAAAAAGGAAACCTACACTTTACAAGCTATACGTAAGTATTCCACAAAATTTCTCATAAATTAGAGAGATCTTTATGTTTTTTAATTATTTATAGCCGAATCCCCACCCGTATCCTTATTAGGATCCGCATCCCCGAATCTTAGAATTTACATCCTGAAAGATCTGACATCTAGATCCGCACCCGTGTCAGACACCTATACCCGTGTCCGAGCAACTTAGTTATTTACTGACCTGAAATGTCAATGTACAAGCTTGAATATCCCATATCTTGAATGCCTTCGAGACCAACTTTTCCCGCATTCCGACTTCCCAAAGTATTATTTCACCACTATCGGAGCCAACTGTTCCAGCACACACCATAAATTAGATAACAAACGATATCTTTGATAAATATGAATTATTTTTATTACTGCTGGCATAAGTGACATTGGCCCAAGGAGACGTATAGCTCTAATACATGGATATTTAAACTTAAATATTACTGTACCTAGCAACAATGTATGATGAGAAGGATGAAAATCCATGCTAGTAACTGAGGATCCTTGATGCAGAGTAAAAGCTACTGTCCTTGGCAAGTCATCAAGGGACCAAGATGCTTGCTGACGAACCATAGGATATGTAACCTGGAAGGAAAGAAGTTAAAGATAATCCACAAAAAGAATAACTATGATACTCAAAGAATTTGAGGAATAAATTTCAGCACATAAAGCAAATATTATTGAAGAAACATTTACTATTACCTCCTCAACAGACTGTGTAGGTCGTAAACGTTTCATTAATTGCTCGTGATCAGCACTTTGATACTCAACCATGCCCAATGTAGCAGGAGGTGTTATTGGGCGCTTCAAAATTGAAACTATTGAGACGAAAGAGTGTAAGTCAATAAAATAGGAAATATTATCTCTTATTTACCAAATATCAATAGCTGTATTGATAGCTTGCTTGACTGGTATTGCATCCAGTCCATCGTCTTACACTATGCTTTCAAAAATTATCTTTTGCAAGACCTTTTATTCCTTTTTTGAAAGGAAGAGGAATCAAACATCAAAAGCATCTATTTTGGAAGTCCAACAAATATTCACAGCACATGTTTTCCTCCTAAGGCTTTATGATAACACCCATCAATTTGTATTCTCCGCTTCCCTCTTACATCTTCGATTCCTTTCCCACTTCGGACCCACTCTAATTGATATCAGAAGGTCAAACATATTCAGAAGAAACAGAAGGTCATTTTACTTTCTGCTATTTGGCATCATGAAAGAATGATTCATTCTATAAACCTTCAAAGCTGTTAAAAAAACATTACCAGAAGTGCCACCAAAAGGAAGACATAATCGTAGTCATTCAAGAAATAAACAACTACGCTATTCCCAATACCAACTCTACTTAGAACTCATACCTTGATTCGGAGGAACAGGCAGTGATGATGCTGTCACAACAGCTGCTTGAACAGATGAAGATGCAGCAGCATTTGCCATCCAACCAGCCAAAACATTAGCATTTGCAGCTGCTGCCGTGGGTGGAAATGGCTACAAGCAAGAGATGAAAATAGTGTAGATACAATAAAGTGAGATAAGCAAAGACAAGATCATCAAATAAAAATAGATTCTGCAACCAAAAGAACCATACCCCATGCGCCCCGAGCGATGAATATGCGGTAGGTTTTGCAACTGCAGCAGCAGGTAGATTAACAGGTGCGGGTGCAAGCGCCCCATTCTGAGGATTGCATGTATGATCTGTAAACAAGGTCTTGATGTCTGGGTTTGGCCTTGGGTTCTTACAGAGCTGGTGCTGCCAGTTTAGGCTGCAGAAAGTGCCAGATAAAACTTCAAATCTCAAAACACAATGGGCGAGCATAATTGGAAAGATGAACAGCAACAAGCTGAATCTCAAGAAAACTACATTTGAGCAGATAGGAATCTAAGTTAGAGTTTCTTTTCCAATCAAGATGTATAGATCCTATTCATGGATTAACGAAAATGTACAAAAGCTCTATTTGCCTTTGTCATTCTATGAGTCTCTTCCTTTTTCAATAAAGTAGCTCTAGTGGTAGGTAAATACATCATTCATATCCAGAGTGGCACCTATTTCCCCATATTATACCTAATAATTGAAGCAGCCTACACCTCACAAATGTCAACAAAACTAACCAGTGACTAACAAATTTCTTTTTAAAAGAGAAAGTAAAGAAAGAAGCTGAGATTAGGAGAATGCAAAGAGCACCCATGCCAACAAAATGAGCCCCCAAGCATGATTTGATCCTCTGCTGGAGTAAAAGAGAAGTGAACCTAATATAAAGATTAAATGCAGTTTATCCAGGGAAGCACATATTCAAGCAGTCAAGGGGGAGATAAGATTACTCGGTTTGCTTGGTTAGGAGAAGAAAATAAAGGAAAAGAATGGAGAAATCACGGAAACCTAAAAACTGATACTGTACAACCAACCAATTGGTTAAAAAGAACTTCACCTCTGATTGATCAAGGTACGCAATCTTGATGATTTTAATGTAGGGAAAACGAGCTTATCCCGGAGAAGAGGATTTGCTTCAATCAATTTTTTCAACTCTATCAACATTATGCTACGTGCTGTCTTGGTGTCACCATACTTTGAAAGCTGCTCATTCTCTCTGAAAAAGAAAAATGCAACCAGTCAACCAGAAGACTACTTAACTTAATAAACCCAGCCTAACAAAGATATTCAGGAAAGAGTAAACCTTAAGCAAAAAAAAATAATCTACAGATATCAAAATAATCTTTTCCATGAACCATTTATTCTGGACCCCTCGTGGACTGAAAACTTATAAGCTTAAGATGAAATACCAACAATCAACAACTTATCATGCAGTTTCTAGTACAAGAAAAAAACTCAAAAACTTGTTTTCCAAGATTCTCAGAGGGAAAGCTAAGCGTAACATTCTAGAAACTTTAGATTATAGAAATGTACGATTATGCATGGGGAAAAACAAACTTTCCTACATTTGTTAATCTTTCCATCTAAATTAAATGTATATATTCAACATAGACTGGGAAAGATATTTTTGTTTCACAAAAGAAAGTTAGAATGGTGGTCATGAATCTTCTGTAGCTTCTATGAGATTTTACTTTTTTCTTTAATAGAGATGGTATACTAACCTACAAAAAGTAAATTCCACATGGGAATAAGAAATTTATTGAACTAATCTGTAAAGCCAAAAATGGAAAAGAACCACTTACACTAAGCTAAGCAAATTTAGCACTCGAGGTGAGATAGGACACTGTTATAATTTTATGTTTAAAACACTTACTGATTTATTATTCATTAAGGAAGTAGAGAGAGCAGAATTTAGCCTCCTGCACTTAGGAGTCCTTTATTCCTTTAATACTGAGATGAGTTTTGCCAGAATTTAGTAATTTATCCATTTCAAGTTTTTTCTTTTTTCCAAAATACGCTTCTACTTTCTTAGCTTCAGTTTCTTCTTTTTTAAAAATTGGGGTTTTGATCAAATATAGTAAGTAAATTGAGGTGTGCATGATAGGTAATGATAAATTCCAACAGTAGTTCCAGTGCACCAAGACAATTGTCTCACTGTAGAGGTAATGGAGCTCGCAACTGAAAGTCCTACTTTGGTTACTCATGGGATGAAACATGTCGGATTCAGAACTTAGAATATGTCCATCACTGGGAAAAATCTTGTCCTGCTTGCTTGTGCAGAGGTCAATCTAACTGACAAGATCATATAACTAGCTCTTGACCTAAACCAGCAGAACTGACAAGTTTTGACAGGTGGACCTCGGAAGAACAATAGAACAAGGAGCCATATTGTGGCAATACCAATCATACAGCTTCCATGCATTACTTTCGCTGGTGAAGCCACAACTCGTAGCTCTATGCCATGCTTATCGACCCACAAGTATTGACAGAGAGCATTTAAACATTTTGGATATTTGATAAGATTCTATCAGTAATATGTAATCCTCAGTTTGAAAAGAAAGATATGCATCTATGTGGAGCTATTTTTTTTATTTTTTTTTATAAGGCCTAAGTGGAGCTATTTATCCTCCATCAAAGTGGGGTTTTGGATTATCTTGATCTCCTTGCAACATTTTGGACTTAATAATGGGTAGTTAACAAAGTGAGATTATCACAAAATGTTGTTTTGGGGTGGTAAGTACCCCTCCATCCTTAACCAAAGGAATCGCCTTTGATAGGGAGCGCTTTACCCCAAAAATGGAACTTCCTGGCGCGAACCTAGATTAGTTGGTCGCAAAGCTGGTACTGAACACCGGACACCGGGTCGGAAACTCCAAAAAAAAGGTGAGATTACTACAATAACCTCCACTAATCGAGATTCTCTAATTTATTGTACTACTGATAATCAAAATTCTGCGATAGACTTCAATCATTATAAAGCTACCTTCACCGAATATTGTAACTTCCTGAGAAAACAGTAATCAATCCCAAGACTCTAAGGGTTCCCCGGCGATGACCGCTCATTGTCTCATCAAAATCTACTATAAGCTGCTTAAAAAGGAAATGAGGCCTCTTGTTTCGACATACTATGTAGGATATTTCTTCTATGTAATGAAATGAAAAACGGCTACCTGAAATTGTTGAGTGTCAAGAGGTGAGTGATCTCTTTATAAAGGTCCTCGTTGAATGTAGAGAACACCTTCAAATCATTCACAAGAATCTCCACTGCCTTTGCTTTGTCTTGTCTGAAATAAAAGAATTACACCCAAAAAGGAAAAAAAATCCAAATCATACCCATTCTGAGCAGAGAATTGACCCTATCAGTGCAGTCATCTAACATACCTGTCAAGAGCTTCAAGATACTTCTGTTTTCTTATTTCAAAAAATATTTTCATGGAGTATCGGTTGTCATCCACTTTTGTAAATCCAGACAAGTACTTCTCCACTTCATCCCATTCACCCGCATGGACTTTCTCCTCAAAGTATTTCAGATTGAAGAAAAACCCTGATTCTTGTTCAAGCCTGTAAACATGGGGATACATTTTGGTGTGAATAAACAATGCATACATGAGAAAAGCGAGCACAAATGCTCCTAAATGCTCTCGGCGCACGATAAGCCAAGGGAGGCTAACGTACACCGTCGATGGCAAGGAGACGCAAACAAGCAGCTCCAGTGACCACTGCTGTAACACCGGCGACCTCAGGGATGCAGTCTTTTACTCCATTAACGTTTGGAAGTTTTTTACCCACTCGATTTCAACCAATTCGAGAGGAAAATGAGCTAAGTGAGGATGATGAATGTAACAGTAACCAATGGAACAGTACAAGTGCAGCAAAGGAGAAGGAAATTCAGAAATGTAAGGACCAATTGCCAACTAGCTCGAAACGATTACAATTTTCTGAAGCTGGATCTTCAGCACAGCCATCTCCAGATCCAGAACTTGTAGCAGCAACAGGAGCTGGGAAGGAGAAGAATCTCCATGCAAAGGAGCTCAGACAACAGAACCGTAACTCTCAGATGGGGATGAGATTGGAGTATGTTCCGCCAAGTCATAGAGATGGTAAGGTAGTCATTCAAATTGAGGAAGAAGATGTAAGTGAGCTAAATGACTACTGGGC
The DNA here is from genome assembly GCA_005239495.1 of Nicotiana undulata. Lineage (NCBI taxonomy): Eukaryota > Viridiplantae > Streptophyta > Magnoliopsida > Solanales > Solanaceae > Nicotiana > Nicotiana undulata. The sequence goes on along the minus strand of ML281967.1, from coordinate 24,157 downwards.
AACTGCTCTAATTGGCTATGTGTTGGGTGATGCTCCGTATGAGAAATTTATGGAAAGCTATGTAGAATCTGTGTGGGATTTTGCTACTAAACCCCATATTCTATATCACAAAGATGGATACTATGTGTTTCGATTCAAAACAGTAGAGGAAAGGGATTTAGTCATGCAAGCAGGGCCTTATTCGTACCATAACAAGCCATTCATACTGCAGAACTGGGAAAGGGATTTCCATTTTGATCCTAAGTGTATCACTATTATTCCTTTGTGGATTCATTTTCCTAGTCTATCAGTTGGATATTGGACTGCTGATGCACTGAGCAAGGTGGCTCGTGTTGTTGGTTTGCCAATGTACACTGACAAATTCACAGCAGAACTGAACAAAATTTCCTATGCTAGAGTACTAGTGAAGGAAGAAAGTAACTCAGGAATGGAAGCCAAAAGACCAACGGGAACAAGGAGAGGTGATTGAAGATCAACCTCAAAAAGCAGGACAGATAAAATGACTCTGATCAGAGAAGGCAGATGATAAGTAGAAGTGAAGGCAGTGGGACTCAGCACACTCCAGTTTTACAACAGGCTATAAATGTTGAAGCTAGCACTTCTAACAGATTTACAATTCTGGAAGAGTGTGGGCAAAGTTCTATACAGGGAGGCGTAATGAACTCTGATCCTATACAAAAGCCACCATAATTATAAGCACTTGGAATATAAGAGGGCTATAAGCAGAAGGAGTTGACTCTTTCTGCAAAAGAATAAAATAGACATTTTAGGATATCTGAAGACTAGAGTTAAAGAAAAGAAGGCAAAAAATATTCTGTATAAGGTAGCTAAGGACTGGGGTTATTGTTGTAACTACTCAAAGGCTATTAATGGAAGAATATGGGTGCTATGGAAGACCACTTTGATGGTTAAAATAATTCATATTAATGAACAATTCATTCAATGTTTAGTGAATGATCTAGTGACTAGTTATCAGATAATGTTGATTGTTGTCTATGCTAGAAACAAGATGCATGAAAGGGCAATTTTATGGCAAGACTTGCAGCAGAAAAGGGGGCAGATTCAAATTCGTTGGCTCATAAGTGGTGATTTCAACAATGTCCTAACCACAGATAATAGGTTAGGACAACCAGTTACTGCAAATGAGGTTCAGGAATTCAAGAAATGCATTGATAATATGCAACTGACTCCATTGAGAACAAAGGGTTGTTTCTTCACATGGTGTAATAAGCAGAATGCTAGTGATAGAGTTTATAGAAAGATTGACGGGGCTTTTGGCAACTTTGAATGGACTAAAGACTATGGGCATGTGGAAGCAGAATTTTTAAAGCCTGGAGTGTCTGATCACTCACCTATTTTAGTCCAAATATGGAAAAGGAGAACTATATATCCCAAGCCATTTAAACTATACATGGTAACAATGGAGCACAAGGATTCTAGACCTATGGTTGACAGAATTTGGCAGCAGCAGATTGAGCAAGATCCTATGACTGTCATCTGGCAGAAGATACATAAACTAAAAGATGAGGCTAGAGGTCTAAACAAGGAGATGGCAAGCTATGAGCTAAAGTTGACACAAATAAGACAGAATCTGGAATTTGCTCAGGCAAATTTGGTACTTGATCCCTTTAATCAAGTGCTGATAGAACAGGAGAAACAGAATTTGCAAGAATTGGAAAAATGAAGTACTATAGAGGAGAGGATACTACGGCAGAAGGCTAGAGTAACATGGATTGATTATGGGGATTCAAACTCTAAATACTTCTATGCATATTTGAAAATTAGAGCCAGCAAGAATACCATGACTATTGTGTATAATGAAATGGGAGTAAAGATCACTGAGCCTAAAGTTGTGGAAAAAGAATTCACAAACTTTTTCACACAACTTATGGGGAAAGCTACTGGATTGAAGCCATGTCCCAAATACCAGCTTCATTAAAGCAGGAGAGTGTCTATCACTGCAGCACCAGCAGGAATTAATAAAGGAGATAACATATGCAGATGTGGATGAAGCAGTGAAAGATATGCCAAACGACAAAGCTCCTGGAGTTGATGGCTTTCCTATAGAATTTTTTACTAAGCATTAGATGATAGTGAGGCAAGACATATATGATGCTGTTTTATTCTTTTTCCGTACCGGCAAAATGAAGACAGCATGGAACTGCACAGCCATTACTTTGATTCCTAAAGTTCCAGCACCTACTACAGTGAAAGATTATAGGCCTATTGCTTGCTGCACTACTCTGTACAAAATAATTGCCAAGATCCTGACTAGAAGAATCAAAAGGGTAATTGAGCTAATAATTGGGAAGTCACAGTCTGCTTTCATAGAAGGGAGGAGTATCATTGATAATATCCTGTTTAGCCATGAACTATTCAAGGGCTATAATAGGAAAGGTTTGTCTCCTAGAAGTGTTCTCAAGGTGGATATAAGGAAAGCTTATGACTCATTGGATTGACAGTTTATTAGATATATGCTCACTGATCTTGGCTTCCCACAAAAGTTTATTCACTGGGTAATGGAATGTGTATCAACAGTGTCCTACTCCTTAGTACTCAATGGTGGCCTTACCAAACCTTTTCCAGCCAAGAGAGGGATTAGGCAAGGAGATCCAATGTCTCCTTACCTATTTGTGATTGCTATGGAGTACTTACAAAGGGAGATGAGTCAATTGTCCACACAAAAGGAGTTCAGATTCCATCCAAAGTGCAAAAAGTTGGGAGTGACAAATATTTGTTTTGCTGATGATTTGTTAATGTTTTGCAGGGCAGACCCTACTTCAGTTAACATAATGCAAGAAGTCTTTAATAGGTTTTCAGCTGCATCTGATTTGCAGGCTAATGCAGAAAAGAGCTCAATGTATATAGTTGGGGTTTCACAGCATGCTAAGGAGCAATTGCTTGAACTTACTGGTTTCACAGAGGGGTTTATTCCCTTTAAATACCTGGGAGTTCCATTGTCTGCAAGGAAGCTAAACATACATCAATGTCCGCCTCTAGTGGAAAAGATTACTGAAAGAGTAAGATGTTGATCAGCTAGGATGCTCTCCTATGCTGGAAGGATACAGCTCATCAAATCTGTATTGTTTGGAATACAAACATACTGGACTCAAATATTTTTATTACCAAAGAAGATTATGAAGATGATAGAAACCATATACAGGACATTTTTGTGGACTGGATCAAATGATAGTTCAAGGAAAGCTTTGGTTGCATGGGATAAGATATGTCAACCTAAAGCTGCTGGAGGATTGAATATCATAAATATGAGGACATGGAGTAAAGCTCACATCTCTGAGCATTAGCCATGAAGAAAGATGCACTATGGATCAAATGGTCACATAGCTACTACATAAAGAACAGTGATATTGCAGAAATGGACACAACCAAAAATAGCAGCATGGGTGGTCACAACAATCATAGAGGCAAGGAGACCATTGGTGCAGATGAGCTTAGTACAAGAAACTTTAATTCTACACCGGAAAACTTAGTGAAACAAGGCAAGTTCCAAATACATAAAACTTATATTCAGATGCAGCCTCAGTTTCCAAAAGTTGGATGGAAAAGCATTCATTTGCACAGATTCATCCACGATTCAAATTCCATCTGTGGTTGGCTATTCATCAAAGGATAGCAACTGTGGATAGGCTCCTTAATTTTGGAATCGAAGTTCCATTAGAGTGTGTGTTCTGTGCAAATAATATGGAAACATTTGATCACCTCTACTTTGGTTGTCCAATCACAAACAAACTATGGGACAGAATATTGAAATGGTTAGGAGTTACAAGGAAAATTGGAAGCTGGCAGAATGAACTGGAATGGATAAGCAGCTTAGCAAAAAGGAAGAACTGCAAGGCAGTGATCACTACAACAGCTTTTGCGATGGTTGTCTACTGTATTTGGCGCGAAAGAAACTCCATCAGATTCAACAAAGGAAGTTACAAGGTGGATGTACTATGCAAGGAAATTACTATACACATGCACATACAAGGGAGAACAAAGATCAAATGGCAACACGCATTGGAGAGCTTAAACAAATGTTCTTAGTACCTTGTAGTCGATTACAGTGTAGTCATATAGTTAAATCTTGTAATAGTGAGTAGGAGATTGATGGTCAGCATTAATCTGGTTTTGTAAAGACAGTTTTTTGATGAAATGAAATGTTAGTTTTATCCAAAAAAAAAGTAACATGAAGAATGATCCATTGTGCACATAAACAAACATGCATCTCGCACTTTTGGCTTTTTTATGAATAAAGGTAAAATCCAAAACGTATTCCATGTTTGGCTCTTATCTCAAACATATAAATTTATGACAGGAGAAAATTGAAACATTCGAGCTCCTTTTAAATTCCACATAAAAGGGAACAATCTTTTTGGTGGTAGTTATATTCATATGAGTTCTCCAACCAATAATTAGATATTATTATCAATTTTTAATGATCAAAACAGTTATTAAAACACCATCTGATTTGCTAACATTAATAACTATCATTAATGGATATTTTTTTGGGGAAAAAGTTTTCACTCTGCAGCTAAACACGTAAAACATACTCTGTGAAGATATTTCCTAAAAAATAAGTCATTTTTCAACTATGCTTTTTTGAAAAGAAAAAAAAAATGTCATACCGAACACACAAAATTTAGCTCGCCCATGAAGTTAACTTTTTTTGAGCTTAACGTTTTCAGTAACACCATTCCCTAGAAACATAAAAGCGAGAGAAATGGAAAACACATTCTATCGATCACACTAACCCCACACCGTCCATGTTTTTTAAATTAAATTTTAAGAAATGGAAAACAGAGCGAGAGAAGAAAAAAAAAAGGCGCAAAAATCTTATAGGGTAAACTTCACAGTACAGCAAGCTAATTTAACTGACTCTTATTTTTTTCCCTTTTAGGGATATATTTCCAGAATAGTATTAAAAATTAAGGTATAATACCTTTTGTCATTTCTTTTCGAGCAAAAAAAAGCATATTATTTCTATTTATAGGTTTCTCCCTTCACCAGAACAGAGTAAAAACTAGAACACACGCATATAACATGATTAAAATTTAAAAAAACTTAACAGTCTTACAAAACTAAGCTCCGGAATTGTTTTCATCCCTGTTTCAATTTCCAATAAAATTAGAAACTGGCAAAAATAAAATGTAAAATTTCGAGGAAAAAGAAGAACAATCGTTTATGTAAAATAAAAATATAGATAAGAAAAGTTAACCTGTGAACAGAGTCCTTAAATTTTTCCTCCTCTAAGAACTGAAGTATGAGAAACACCAATTCTCTACTCAGAGAGGACATTTTAGCAAATCTACTGAAAACCAGGAATGGAAAAGCACAGCCACACCGACTCGCGAGAATTTCTAGGGTTTCATTCGGTTATGAGAACCCCCCTCAGAAAGCTTGAATTCAAAGGCTGCGAAAGCAAGAAGAGAGAGAGAAAGATAACGCAGAGAGAGTTAAAAAGCGAAGTTTCTCTATTTGTAGGGGAAATGGTAATGTGGGGAGGACTTCTTGGTCTCGCTATCTTCGACGCGTGTAGCACGAGCTTATCGATAATAAGAGAGCAATCCTATCACTGATAAGTAGATTTACCTATCATATATGGAATTGTGCTTATATAAGTGTGGAGTTTGCGGATTTGAAAGGGGAAATTTCAATGGACTTTGTATTGAGCTTCAGTTACGTCCGGTCGTGCATTTGTTTCGTGTGTTTTCGATTTGATGAGGCGGTCTGCTCTATCTCTTTCGGCGGCATTAATAGCTTGTGCGGCCAACCTGTCAAAATTAGCTTATTTTGAATTTATTTTTTTTAAGTACTTTTGTGTTTGGAAAATACTTATCAACAATAATTAGTATTTGATTAAGTTTTTAAAATATATTTTTAAGTGTATTTTCAAAAAAGTATATTTATAGAAAAATTATTTTTTCTGTTTCTTTAAAAATACTTCTGTTTCTACTTAAAAGTACTTTCTTTTCCTCTAAAAATTTGACCAATACTTCAACTTTAAAAAAGGTATTTTTTTGAAAAACAAAATATTTTTTACTTGAAAAAATTGGACCTAACAAGCTATAAGTTCTCGCAATATCACGTGAAAAACAAAGTACGTGATATCTCACAATATCACGATAATATTAATATCTCACCCTTTCTCTTCACAGTGTGAAAATTGATTTTGGAGTCCGGAACCAAAAGTGTGGGGAGGACTGGTGTCAGAACAAAGGAGTTTGTTTAAAGATAGAAGGAATGCTAAAGGAACAGCGCGTCTACACACTTCACGAGATAACATGGGTCCCTTTATATCTTGTCTTACTTAAACTTGGGTTAAGGCTTCATCCACGAGTCTACAATTTTCAACTAGTCATTATCACATGTTGGTTCAGGAAAAAAACAACTTAATAAATCAAAAATAAAAAAACTGTTAAGAAACTAAACTCAAAACAATAACATAAAATAAGAAAATAGATAAGAGATGTAAAAAGAAAAAGAGAGAAGAGATTTATATTTCTTCCATATATTCAAGTGTATACAATGTGATGCCTAAACGCTCTATTTATACGATGACATTGAGGTAATACAATGGGATGTCATAAATATAGTATTAACCATTTAGATCATGGGAGAAGATCATCGAGTGGGTTACAGAGATGTGAGAGTTACAACAATAATTGTGTTTACCGTAAAAATGGTAACTACAATTATATTTAGTTTAGTGGTTCTAAAAATATGTGATTTATCTTAGTACCGGTTATTGAGTGATTATAGCTAGATGTGTTTGGGTGAAACAGTGAGAAAAACGACCATAATGCCTTAAATCGAAGGCTCGATGTCGAGCTCGGGGGTCCCTAAGACCGAGGCTCGGGCCTAGGTCGAACAGTTGATGGAGCTATAACGAGCTTGCAGACCCTGGGATGTGCTATTTATGATCAATGATGGGCAATAAATGAAGAACAAGTAAAAGAAAGTAATAAATACAAGTAATTGAGCTAATAAAGAGGGATAGAGGATGTTTGATACTAAAAAGCAGAGAATGTTCTTGTATCTCGTGTTCAATATATTTTTAATTACAAAATGACAAGGATCCCCTTTATATAGCAGGGTGGGGGGTCCAAACGTTGTACACCAGCATTTATTGCGAAGATCTTAATTGATTCGGCTAGTTAATGCTCAAGTACGAAATTGTACTCAGTTACAGGGATGCCTGCCTTGATCCTTGCGTCGTTCCTTACGTTGGTTCATGGGTCCGTATCATCCTGGGTAGACTTATTAGACCGCCTGATGTCGGACCTCGGACCATACTTTGACTTCCACGTGAATCGGCTACTGTAAAAATAGGCGTAAAAATCGTCCTCCCCGATTTTAACCGTGTACAAATTGTAAGAAGTAGTGGAAGGATAGTGTGAGTAACTTCTTGGTAAACTTACACAAATATCCCAAATAAATCTCAACTTACCAATCTCTAACCATTAGTTATAGATTTACCAAAACTAGCCAACAAAAATTGAAAAACCAAATAATAGGGTTCTTTCTCTTAAAAAATCACATGCAAAAATCACCTTCCATATTTTTAAGTGTGATTAGCAACACTAGATACAAGACGGAAAGGTTCATGGCTGAGGTAGCAAATAAGGTGATGAAATATAAAAATATATACAATATCCAAAAATCTAAACAAAAAGGAACTTTTTCAATGGGTATAGTTGAAATTCATTGAAAATATATAGATAAGTCAATATACAAAATTTGAGGAAGATTGGAGGTGATTTGGATTGGTTTTGTATCAAAATTCATAATTAAATTGAGTTCAAAAAAGTATTCTGCGACACATGTATCAAACATGTATCACGCATGTATCTCACACACAAGTATACATGGATATACATGTGATACACAATTGATACAAATATGATACATATGTGATATGTAAATTATACACATATCATTTTTTTCATGTTCAGTTTTTACTTCGAATTTTCTATTCAAACCACCTCAAAACTTCGCCAAATCATCCCAAAACTGAGATTCAAGATCCTTAAGTTTTGCTCAATCTATTCTAATAACACCCACTCAAAACAAAGCAAAAATTTGATATTTGTTTTGCTACAAATAGCTAATTGGCTAATTTGGCTAATATTAGTAATATTTTATCAATTGGCCAATTTTTGTAATGAGCTACTTATAAATGGACATAGCTGATAATTTTCCTAACTTCTTTAGGAGTTATAGACATCCACTACACAATATGATATTTCATAACACTCCCCTTTGGATTTCTATAGATAATGTGCCTCGTTAAAACCTTACTAGAAAAAAAATTCGTGGGAAAAAAATCCCAGTGAAGGAAAGAATACACATATCTTGTAAGACGCATTACTTGCTGCTTCATTAAAAATCTTGCCAGAAAACTCAGTGGGATAAAACCTTAGCCAAGGAAAAAAAAGTACAATGCGTATTTGTCTCCCCTGATGAAAACATCACTTCATTTTCCGGAGACGACGGATTCCAAGCTTGTATAACAACTTCTATGATGTTGAGATAGTCAATGCCTTAGCGAATTATTCCGCCAGATTATCACTTGAACAAATTTGTTGAACATCTATTTCATCATTCTGTTGATGATTGTGTCTGACAAAGAACTTTGATGAAATATATAATTTATTCTGTCTCCTTCAATATATCCTTCTTTCGATTGAGATAAGCAAACATCAGCGTCTTCACTATTATTGAAATCATCTCCTCAAATAAGGTTCACACATCTTGTGAAATGATAATATGGCAATTCACGCATACAGATAGATTGTTTGAAGAACAGACTTCAGAAAATGACTGCATTTGCATAAGCAACAAAACCTGACAATATTTGTTAGAAAAAATAAATCTATATCAAGGACTCCTTTTGCAATAGTGCTTATAGTATTCCAATATCTTCGTATAAGAATAAAACTAGATCTCGCTAGCATATTGTTATACTCGTGGTTCTAGCAAGATATATAGTGCATCAATTGCAACAGACACAAAAATAAATAATGCACGTCATGCTTGCTCTAATCCACATAAGGATTTTTTTGAATCTTTATTTAATAAATTTCTTGACAACCTTAATATGATTTAGAACAATTTAAATCCTTCAAGAATTTTCATTATACGCATACCAAATGTATTGTTAGACCAAAACCTGAAATGACTAATCCACCACAGAAGAACATATCTTCATATAATCAATGCTATGATATTTGCAATTCTTGTTAAGCCACAAGTCATCTTTATGTCTATCGACTTGATTTTATATTTCACTTTCAGGTATTGGGACTATCCGTCCAACTTCACATTTTTCAGGTGAAATCAATTTTCATTGTGTAATTTTTAATTTGGCCAATCATTTATCTGTCCAAATTCCATGACAGATTTGTGCTCAAGATCCTAGTCAATATTAATAATATTGAGCGCTATATTATATCAACAATATCATCGATGATCATTTTACATCGGTTCCATCATCACACAATAAAGACATGACTTATCAAGATCTCATTATTTTCAGGTACCTGAGCCTTTTCCATGAGGTCTTATAAAGTGTTATGTCACGGTACTCTTATAAAGCACTTGCCTCCTTAGTATGACCATCTTTATCATTTGCTCCTCTTCTTCTCCAAGGAGTTTTATCTTTGGAACCGATTAATCTATTACGCTTCATGCGTTCCATAGACTATGTCCTTCATGAACTTTATTCTATTTGGAGCATTAGCAACTGAAATATAACATTTAGCTTTGGGTCAGCAAATACGACTGGCAATATTTTACAAATGAATTATCACTTGAACTTCAAGTTCACATTTTCTTGTACGAGGATATAGGTACACTCATAATAATTCATTCCATGTTTACTTTTCCAGTTGCCCAATTTCTTCCCATAATGCTGGGATCACCAACACATTTCCCAATCTTCTTTGGGAACTCATCTTTGTGCATTATGGTAGCATAATTAAATCATATAGCACATTCATACTAGATGGAAATTATTTGGTTCCTGATCCTGAACCAACTAAGACAGGGAGAATTTATCATAACTTGTTGGCTATATGCGTACAAGTGTTGTTGTATATTAAATAAAACACCTCATACCAAACTTCTATTTGGGAGTTTTATTCTCATAATCAATGGTTTAGCTTAATTGGAGGCATACAGTTTCTATTAAACCAACTTGTATTTAAACCAGCACTACCAAGATAATTAACATAATTTATATTCTGGAATTATGCTCTAATAATTTGAGCAATCAACCTTGCAAAATCCAAATTGCAAGTTGATAACAAACGCACATATGACCATATAATAGATCCATCTATTAAAATCATATAATAGTAAACGGTCCACATGGCAGGTGACTGGGCCCATATATATATCACCTTTTATTCATTCCATAAACAAGGAATTCAATCCCAACCGTAACTGGTATATCATGAGAATAAACAACACAAGAGAATTCTTGAAGAATCTTATATTTCTTCAATATATGCCAATGTAAATTCTCAATTAATGTTTTCGCACCATAATTGAACCGGGATGGCCAACCGGTCACGCCAACTGATATTTATTTCAGTAAACATCTAATTTACTATGACATGTGATTCCATCATCATGCTTATACTTGTGTAGTACAAATCGAAATTCGAAAAACCCGAGTAACCTTTTAGATTTACCCGATAGGATTGTAGTTTTATGAAGATATTCAATCTTCCTTTCATTTATAGTCTCAATATGCCAATCACTTTGAGCTTATACATTTGAAACTCAAGAGTTTCTTTTGAGACTTACTACAATATCAATGTCATGAACAATTTCATTCATCCAGGTAGTAACAAATTAGCTCTTTCGGAGTCCTTAATTGATTTTATACTACAAGATGTTTTGTCACACCATCCATATGGTGAATGTCTCCTTCACGGATAAAATTATATCATAATAATTGTCATGATCGAAGTCATCATAATCAAAACCATTTCTTGCTTTAAGTTTGCCTTTAATAACTTTTTATAAGGCATGACATAATATTTTTGGCGTACAACATGTACCCGACCAATGACATATTCATGTAACCACATTGTAATATTCATTATCTTTATTTCTCTAAAATCTCCCTTAGAGGTGAGTTTTGGTATTTATACAACCATGCATAAGTACATTCTTATGCATATTTTTTATCACATATATATTTTATCATTTACTTTCAGGAATGAGTATGCATTTACAATGCTTATCACAAGTCACATTTTCAGGGAATGGACTATAATCATGTGAACGTGTCTTATATTAATCGACACACTGATACATATTTCCTTCACCGTTGAAGGATTATCTTGAGAACTTATTGTTCTTCTTTTTACAATTACCATAATGATGACTGTTACTATTTGATCTTTGACACGCACACGTTAATTGGTCAACCACTTGTCTTTATTTAGACTTATTATGCACCGCTAGCTACACATTCACTTCAAAAATGGAGCAAATCAAGTGGGACAAGCTTCATACTTTTTCGTGAAAAATACTTTATTTTTCTTTAGTCATCATTATATCATCAATATGGTGCATTGGGACTCAAACCCAATGCCTTCACCATATAAATGCATGTTAGGCCATAATGAGTTGGGACTCAAATCTAACTCTTATCATCATAGTGCACCAGGACTCAAACTTGTTGTCTTACCCTTATACAATGGCATAATAAGTGTAAGTGGACTCACCCTTGAGCCTTTCATGATATACTACTTTCTAATAATCAATTATTTTTCCCGAACTTTAATGAAAGTTCACATTGATCTTTTTCATGAACAAATACATGATCAATATAAAGGGAATAAAACTATCTTAGTCATACAAAATTTATTTGGACCACAACTTAAATCTAAATTCTTTTTATTTTTAAGATTAATTTGAAACCTTCTCAATAATTAACAATTTTATAATCTTGGCTTGCAAACTGTAGGAGCAGTACGTATGTGAGATGTTGTCAAGGCATCGTAATGTGCTCTTGTTTGTCACTCTAAAGAAGGTGCTCCATATGTATACATCTGCACAAATAAAACTAAATTGTTAAGTAACACAAATTAAACCAAGTCTTAAATATTAACGTAAGTTAATTGAAGAATTCATGAAAACTGAAAAATGATACTCCCTGTATAATAGAAGCAAACACAACATTGATATGGCAATGAAATGCCCAGATTTTCATAGGCTCAACCAAATTGATTCAAGGTTGTAGCTCCCATGGAAGGCTTTCATCTCTTATAGAAAATATAAGAAGAATATAGCAATTCGTGTTGATAACGTGTTAAGAAACTAAGCTCAAAGCAATAACATAAAACAAAAAAATAGATAAGAGATGTAGAAAGAAAGAGAGAGAAGAGATTCATATCTCTTCCATGCATTCAAGTGTATACAATGTGATGCCCAAACCCTCTATTTATAGGATGACATTGAGGTTATACAAATGGATGTCATGAACATGGTATTAATCATTTAGATCATAGGGGAAGATCATGGAGAGGATTATAGAGGTGTGGGAGTTACAACAATAACTGTAAGAAGTAGTGGGAGAATAATTGAGAAGAGTAGTGGGAGTAACTTCTTTAGGAGTTATAGACATCCACTACACAATATGATATTTCATAACAAAAACATCCTATTTATATCTTTACCTTGAGACATAATTCATATATATCTTTCACTTGAATTTTCGACTATAATTAATTCTATTGTTATATCTTTGATCAAATCTGCCTCCAAACCAACAAGGGGATACGTGGAGGGCCAAGAATACAAATGAATATACCTTTGATATTATAAAAATCTAGTAGGCGTTTGGACATAAGAATTGAAAAATTCTAAAAAATGGTGAAAACAATTTTCAAGTGAAAATGATATTTGAAATTTAGAGTTGTGTTTGGACATAAATTTCAAAATTTAAAAAAATAACTTTTTGGAGTTTTTAAAATTTTCGAAAATTTCCAAAATGCAACTTCAAGTGAATATTAAAATTTTTACGAACAAACGCTGATTTCGAAAAAAATGACCTTTTTGGAAAAAAGAAAAAAACATTTATGTCCAAAACGAGCTCCTAATCCCTTAAAATTGTTAAGAACGATTTATAATTTGTTAAAAATGACTAGAGGTTCAATTTTATTGGTTCCAAAATTTTGGGATGATATTGACTAAGTAGGCGTGTGAAGGGTCATCTTATGTTTTAGAAGTCGATTCACGCTTTTTAGCCAAATAAATCTCATTTTACTCTCATCGATTTGCGTGTGCAGTCCAGATGTAATTCCGGAAAGATTTTATGTTGAAAATGATAAAAATAACAATTTTTGCCTTAAAATGTTGATTTTAGTTGACTTTAATCAACGTTTTGGGTAAACGGACTTGGACTCGTGTTTTGACGGTCCTGGTGAGTCTTTAATGAAATATGGGACCTGGGCATATACCCGGAATCGAATTCCAAGATCCCGAACTCGAGATATGAATTTTTGTTAAAAATTGAAAGACTGAAATTTTAATGGTTTTAAGAAATTGGTTAATATTTGATCTTGTTGGTATCGGCTCCGTATTTTGGTTTTGGAGCCCGGTACAGGTCCGTTATGATATTTAGTACTTGTCTGCGAAATCTGGTGAGGAAGCGGAGTTGATTTGACGTGATTTGGACATTCGGTTGTGAAAATAGAGGTTTTGAAGCTTTCTTAAAAATTCCATTCAATTTGGTGCTAAATTCGTAGTTTTAGGTGTTATTTTGGAGATTTGATCGCACGAGCAAGTTCGTATGATGTTCTTAGACTTGTATGCATGTTTGGTTTGGAGCCCCGTGTGCTCGGGTGAGTTTCGGATAGGCTACAGGGTGTTTTAGACTTAGAAAAATCCGGTTTTTTCTTCAGCTCCAGTGTTTTCTGGTTTCCTTCTTCGCGTTTGCGAAGGTATTCTCGCGAACGCGAAAAGTGAACTGGAGCTGGGTGATTTTTATTCTTCGTGAACGCGGAGCAGTGAGGTTTTTTTTACCCTTCGCGAACGCAATCGGCATATCGCGAATGCGATGGCTTAGGGACCTGGGGAAGGGGTCAGTGGTTCTTCTACGCGAACCCGATCACTTGGTCGCGAACGCAGAGGTCGGAGGGAGGGAGATGACTTTCACGAACACGTAGATTGACTTGCGAACGCGTAGGCCTTTGGGCTGCTATCTTCCGCGATCACGACAGTCCCTTCGCGAACACGAATAAGGCTTTCCCAGTGATTTAAAAATAGTCCCAAAACGGGACTCAAGCCATTTCTTCTACTTTCAAAAGATAGAAGGGGCGATTTTCAAAAGGCATTTCTTACCCATAGTGTTGGTAAGTGATTCCAAACCATTTTCCTTCAATTACCCAATTTATTTCATGAAATTTCCATCTAAAATCAAGAGTGTTCATGGTAGAAATTAGGGATTTTGGGAGAATTGGAGGTTTTACAAATTGGGGATTTAGACCTCGATTTGGGGTCGGATTCCAAAACTAATTACAATTCGGGCTCGGCGGTGAATGAGTGAATGAGTTTTGGTCCAAACCTCGAGTTTTGACCAAGCAGGCTCGAGGTCGATTTTTGACTTTTTGGGAGAAAGTTTGAGAAACCTATAATTATGTATTGAAATTGATTTCTTTAGCAATAATTAATGTTATAAAGTTAATTATGACTAGATACGAGTGGTTTGGAGGTGGAATATAGAGGAAAAGCGGTGGTTGAGCTTTGAATTTGCCTTTGCAGCGAGGTAAGTGTCGTGTCTAACTTTGACTTGAGGGATTAGGTATTATTTGACTATTTGCTACGTGTTTGGTTGTTGAGTACAATGAATATGTGAGGTGATGAGAACCTATGTGTTGTTATCGAGTCATAACATGCGAGTGAGTCTTATTCTTGTAACTGTTGTAGTCTTTATTCGTATTGTTCACTCTTAGATTAGCCATTTGTTATGTTGAACAACTTTTATCATGTTTTACTTAAATTTTGGTATTTGTAGAGTATTGGATCAAGGTTGAGGTTGGTATTGTGGCATTAAATATTGAAGTAAGACTGATTCATGATATTTCTATCTCTCCGTTATTATTGTACCTTATTTTGGTGAGGGGGAGTGTAAAGCACGAAGGGTGATGACGTGCAAATGTTAGTGAGCGAGTGTTAATGCACGACGGGTGATGTCGTGCCATATTTTTTGAGTGATAATGCACGAAGGGTGATGCCGTGTTATATTATGAGAGAGTTAATGCATGAAGGGTGATGTCGTGCCGTTCTATTGTTTTATATGGTGATGTTGGGAGTAAAATCGCGAAGGGTGATGCCGTGCAGTTTCCTTTACTGCTTTTATTTGTTTTTATCTGTTTAAGGCATATTGAGTGATCCAGTTTTATCACTGTTTTGATTCGTTATGTTGTGAACCCCTCAGCATGTTCCCTTCCCAATATTTCATGTCTTATTTCTTTTGTTAATGTTATTGCTACATGTATAATTATACTGCATAGGTTATTTGTGGGTGTCTTGTCCTAGCCTCATCACTACATCACCGAGGTTAGGTTCGACACTTACCAGTATATGAGATCGGTTGTACTGATACTGCACTATGCACTTCCTGTGCAGATTCAGGTGCCGGTCCGAGCTGATCTTGAGACTAGCTACTGACTTCACTGCAAAGGAGACCCAAGGTAGATCTGGCGACGTCCGTAGACCCTGGAGTCCCCTTCTACCTATTTCAGTTTACTGTTTCTTCTACTCATAAACAATTGTATATCATTTTTGCCAGATATTTGTAGTTAAATCATAGAAGTCTGTGGTTTGTGACTCCAGATCATGGGTAGTTATGTATAAATATTCGGCCTTGTTATATATTTCCGCTTTCTTATTAATTCATTATGTGTTAATTGTTGTTAATCGCCGTAAGTTTTAATATTATTGTGTATTGAGTATCTAATGTTGGCTTGCCTAGCGAGTGAATGTTAGGGCCCGTCACGGTTCCGACAGTGAGAATTCCTGATCGTGACAAGGTGCTTGGACGTAAAAATTATAATTTTTAGAAAAAATATTATTTGCAGTTAAGTTAAAAAATCGTATTTGAAATTTGAAATTATGTTTGGACATGAATTTCACTTAAAAAATATTGCAGTTTATGAGTGGGGAAAAATAAATTTTGAAAATTTTGAAAAAGTGCTCAAAACCGCTTTTTGGTTTTTGAAAAACACATTTTCGAAAAAATTTCAACAACATGGATAAATACTTTCTTGGAGAAAAAAATTGAAAAGAAGGAATAAATTATTATGGAAAAACGGGACCTAAATGTAGGAAATAGATGGGGTAAAATTTTATGAGCACCCAATTTTTATACCAAATGATATTAATTTATCATGACTAAGTCGTAATATAGGCGAGAATATATACTAGAGAACTAAAATTTAGTGATAAGGCAGTGTGCGAAGACATGTATTATAAATTTATCGGTTTTAAGTAAATATCATATACTTATAAGTTTTCTCGGACAACGGATAAAATGTCCCATTTCAAGTATTTAGTGACAGTATTGGCCTGTTTCCATACTAGCTGAAGCAACTATTAGTGGGAATGACATTTTTGAGCTACTCCCGTTATTTCAATTTATGTGTCATGTCTTCCATTTTAGTCTATTCCAGCAAGATGTCATATTTTCTTATTTCGAAGTAATTTAACTTTAACTTTCAGTGTTATTTATATGAAGATGATTTACAACAACACAAATGTATATAATTAGTTTTAGACGACATGTTTTAAAAATATTTTTTACTTTCTTGAACTACATCTTCAATGAAACACCGCCATATAAAATGAGACGGAGGATGTACTTGGTTGCGGCGATCGCATGTTTGAACTATTAGATTAATGATAAGGGTATTTTGTGTCAATAATAAAATGGCGGGCAAAGTTATCCCATTTCAAATAGTATAGGGGCAATACTGACTTTTGCTTTCAATATATGTGGCTTACTTTTTTTTATAATTTATGGAAAAAAAGGATCATATTTAGTAAGTTATCAATTACTGTACTTTTATTTCACCCTTAGTAATATCAATAAACTATACCATTCAGAAATAATTCCTAGAAAACTAGGAGCCCGATGTTGGAAAACTCAGTCTTACTTGGGAAGATCCATATCGAGTCAGTGAAATTTGCAGGAGAGTTTATCAGCTCGAAACAATGGAAGGAAAATGACTTCAATCTACCCGGAGCATCACTCACTTGAAGCGCTACTACTTCTGAAGGATCTCTAGCATTTTGTATATTTTTATTTTCCTATGTTTAGCGGATAGTCATAGCTAGCTAAGATGATGACAATACTGAGCCTCGACAACATTTCGAAATAATAATAATTCATTATAGGGTCAAAGATGTCTGTCTGAAAAAGTTAAAGAGTCATTTTCATCTATATATTTCTCGTCTCCTATACTTTCTTTTAAGAATCAGACAGAGAAAAGATAAATCCACTAGAGTACAAGATTAAATAACTGTGATAAGGTACTCAAATAATAAAATTAATGCCCGAGCTTTCATACTTCAACTCGAACCTTGGGGTGACTACACTTTATGGAGATAAACAAGAAGTACACAAGGACTACTCAGTTTAACCCGGCATTGCGAAAGTAGCAATATCGGAAAAGAAGATTCGCTTCCGGATCAAGATCATTCTAGACATACAAAAAAATTTATTTACACATGATTTGATAGTGACTCTTTTAATAAAATAAAAAGCCCTTCTAGGCAGCTCAAATTGATTTTACTCGGATATGTTATCACTCGAGTTGAATGTTGACGAGCACAAAAATACACTATAGAAATAAGCTCGTGCTACATAAAAAATAGTATAAAAAGATATCATCTTCCCAAGGAGTACATTCAGTGCCACTTGAAAGAGTTCTTGGGGCTCTTTCAGCCATCATTTTTGCAAGCTGCCCGACTTCCTTTTCTAAGATTTGGATTGCCACATTTTGATTGTCAATTTTCTAGCCATCCTTTTTAACGAATGTCTTCATAAGATCCTCCAAGCTTGACCCATTAGACTGTTGAGGCTCATATTGTTGCCTCAGATGGTTTTGGAAGCCTAGAGGTACATGTCCTTGTGGTTTTGAATTATTTTGTTGTCATGCATTTAAATTACTACTTGATGAACTCCATAAAACATCAGGATGACTCTGCCGCAGGAATTGAAATTGTTTTTACTCTGGTAATCGCCTCTATTGAAGTTTTTCACAATATTTACATCTTCCTCTTCAGCAAAGGCTTGACACTTATGTGCGGGGTGGCCCATCCTACAAAAATCACAGGTTGTTGTGACTCACTTTGTACTTTGTTTAAGGTCAACTGCTTAATATACTTGGCCATACTAGTTATAAATGTCTACTGTATACGGTCAAAATCAGGCTTGTCTAATTTTTTACGATTGATCGAGATTGGGTTGACAAATCAAAGGTCCGACCTCACGTTGTATCGAGCCACGACGCGAAGATGGATTGCAGAGTTCATGAGCCAATGACCGATCGAGATCGAAACCAGACAATATCGAAACCGAAGCGGGGATAAAGATTGAGCGAGATCAAAGGAAGCCTGCTAAATCGAATAACAAAAAATCGAGATATCCGTGATCGGGCAAGGATCGTGGCGAAAATCTCGGCACGTATCAAGTCAGGACCGGTTAATTAGCCAATCATGATATTTCTTCTGTATTTAGAATTGTGTCATAAGTAGAATTCCTCTACTATATAAAGGGGTGTTATAATCATTTGTAATGATCACATTCACGCATAACAATGCAATATAATACATTTTCTCTCTTAAGCTCTCTTATTCTGCTGTTCAGTTTATCCTTTTCAATTAGACATTTATTTTGTTCGAGGGCGAAACTACACTTCATATCGGTTTGCTTTATTTTACAGTCAATTTCTAACAATCACCATATTTCTCAATTTATGCCAAGTGAAATTACGTATCCTTAAAACCACTTATAAATTTAATTGTTATCTGATTTTCAAGGTGGGGCTAAGGATAATAGTTATTGCCCGGTACTAATTTTCATAACACACACTACTTTACGCTGGTTCTTATAAGTGTTTTTTATTTCAAGATCAACATGTCAAACTCTCAAGCAGTACCCACACACGCTGATAATGGCCTCGGTTTTCATGGAGAAAACGATAACATAGCCGCCCCAGGGAACAAAGTGCCTTAGGCTGACCTCGAGGAAGTACCAGTTGTAGATCCCATCGACGTCAGTTCCCATGTTGCCCTGAATGCAAATCTGGGCGTCGACCCTGAAAATAACATCCGCAGATACGTTCAATCATCCGGTCAGAACACACAAGGAGGCGAAGACGGAGAAATGAGCCTTCAAATAATATCCAAAATGTTGCAGGCTCAACAAGCTACCATAGCGCAACTCCAAAATCAGAACCGCGCACCGAGTAGGGCCGAACGAAGACCTCACTAAAAGTTGTTCACATAGCCGGATTAGTATCGGAGAGGTCAAACGTGAACGAATCGGGGACTGAACCCCCTATTAAGAAAATGCTCGAGGATCTAACAAAGCGAATCAAATCAAGGGAGAAGAAAATTGAAGAAAATTACAAAAGAGTGGAAACATATAACTCCCGAGTTGATCGAATTCCGGGGGCACCACCGATTCTGAAGGGTTTGGATTCAAAGAAGTTCATACAAAAGCTTTATCCCTCGAGTGCGGCTCCTAAGCCCATCCCAAAGAAATTCTGCATGCCAGAATTCCCAAGTATAATGGAACTACTGACCCTAATGAGCATATCATTTCTTACACATGCACAATAAAGGGGAAAGATTTAGAGGATGATGAGATTGAGTCCGTTCTGCTGAAGAAATTCGGAGAAACTTTATCAAAGGGGGCGATATGGTACCTTAATTTGCCGCCCAACTCCATTGATTCCTTTGCCATGCTCGCAGATTCCTTCGTCAAAGCACACTCCAGAGACATAAAGGTCGAGACTAGGAAGTCGGGCCTCTTCAAAGTGAAGCAAAAAGACAACGAGATGCTCAGAGAGTTCGTATCTTGGTTCCAAATGGAGCGTATGGATCTACCCCCGGTTGCAGATTATTGGGCCGTTCAGGCTTTCACTCAAGGGCTAAACATACGATGTTCGTGTCACGACCCCAAATCCATAAGGTCGTGATGGCGCCGGACACCATTGTCAGGCAAGGCAATCATTAAATGGTTAAGAAAATTCCTTTTTTAATATTTGGAAATCGTTACATAATAATAATCGAATAAAATCCGCTAAGTCAATCTGATAGTTTAAATATCTATTTTTAATAAAAATACATCCAAGAACCCGGCATCACAAGTGCATGAGCGAACTTCTAAGAATTTATAAAGATACTACAATGCCTGTCCGAAATACAAGTTGGACAAGGAATTTAAAAATAAAAGCACAATACATAGAGGAAGACTCGGCCGACTGCGGGTGTGAAAGTACCTGTGCAATAAAAATGCACAACAAGTATAGCATGAGTACGAAAACAACGTGTACTTAGTAAGTATCCCGCCTAACCTCAGAGAGGTAGTGACGAGAGGTCGAATTTGACACTTGCTATAGGTCAATTTAGTATAATCAAGTGAGACACTAAACATGAATATCATAGGCAATTTAATAAAAATCAGGGATAAGGAATATCAACATCTTTCTCATTCAGCACTTTAAATCTTCATCATTTCAGTTAACAAATTTATAATTCACAGGCCAATAAGCAGGTAATAATTACAGAAAGTACGCAACAATTATCATGCGTAAGAAATGCCGAGGGTCGAACGACGCTGACCAACAATAACAAAATGTGCACTGCCGAATGGTCGAACTGCTTGAACCATAGATGCATCTATGTCCCCCCGCTCGCGAATTGATCATGCGATGCGGTCATATATAAATAATAGAGTTATCCTGCTCGCGAATCATACACGCGACTCAAGTACTCATATATATACACATACTCGCATAATAAATCGTCATTTTTATAAGGAAAACAGTTTCTCAAGGAATGATGAAATTCTCTTTAAATGAACATGAAAATAGTATTTAAATCATTTCTGGAAATTCTTTTGCCAAGTTTGATAAGGTTTTGAACATTACAAATTTATGCGGAACACAATTATGCAAGGAAGAATAAATTCTTTTTCTAAATGATTAAGACAAGTGAACTCTAACCTTCTTAGGTATTCAATTAGTAATTCGACCATATTGATAGTCTAATATTACTGGCAAGATCACAAGTACAACAAGTAAGGCATGCTAGTGGGTCCTAGACTACCCGGACACAAGCATAATAGTAGCTACGCACGGACTCCCGTCACCTCGTGCATACGTAGCCCCCACAAATAGTAGCACATATTTATTTAGTTCGCCTATGGGGACAATTCCCCCTCACAAGGTTAGAAAGGAGACTTACCTCGCTCCGAAATTCCATAACCGGCTTCCAAGCCCTTCTGACGACTCCAAATAATTTCCACAACGCTCCAAAGCTAGACAAATAACGGCAAACCAATGAAAATGTACTCTAATCCGCATAACCATTTAAATTATATAAATTCCTAACTCCGCTCGAAGAATTGACAAATTTGCCCTCAGGCCCACATGCCCCGATTCCGAAATTTCTCGAACATAATGTTCACCCATAGCTTTGCCAACTCAAATACATAATTTACTCTTAATTCCATGCTCAAATTCGTGGTCAAAACTCCAAATTACCAATTCTAGGTCTTCCCCTAAAAATCCCAAATTTATACTAATATTCCATGTCTAAATCCATGCAAAACCACATATTTAACTCATAAATGATAAATGAGGATAATTCACTTACCTAGTGATGCTTGATGAAAATCCCTCTTTGAGCTCTCCAAAATCGTCCAAGCCAAATGAAAGAAATGGCCAAATTCTCGATTTTAAAACAATCTGCCCAGGCCCATTTCCGCACCTGCGCTCCCACAGGTGCGCACAAGAGCCCGCACCTGCAACTTCCTTCTCCTCCGGCCGGATCCGCACATGCGTCCCATTGTCTGCATCTGCGCCTTCGCAGGTGCGGAAATTTCATCGCACCTGCGCTCCCAACCAAGCCAGCAAAACCTCGCACCTGCGGCCAAAGCCTCGTAGGTACGGTCACACCAGATGACAACTACCTCAGCTTTTCTCCAACTTCAAATTTGATCCGTTTATCACCCGGAATCCACCCGAGGCCCCCGGGACCACGTCCAATTACACCAACCTGTTCAAAACATGATGCGGACTTGCTCGAGGCCTCAAATTACATCAAATAACATCGAAACAACGAATCGCTCTCCAATTCAATCTTATGAACTTTGAAATTTCAAACTTCTACATTCGATGCCGAAACCCATCGAATCATGTTCGATTGACCCGAAATTTTGCACACAAGTCATATTCGACATTACGGGCATGCTCCAACTTTCAGAATCGCATTCCGACCCCGATATCAAAATTTCCATTTCCGGTCGGATTTCTCAAAAACCTTCAAATTTCTATCTTTAGTCAAATGACTTCAAAATAACCTATGGACATTCGAATTCACTTCCAAACGCGCTCCCAACTCCAGAATCACCATACAGAACTATCACCGGACTCGGAATCCCAAACGGACATCAATATCACTGAAATTCACTTCAACCCAGACTTATGATATTTCTTCAAAAATGCTAACTTCCACAATATACGCCGAAACGCTTCCGAGTTATCCAAATCCCGATCCGAACATATGCCCAAGTCCGAAATCATCATACAAACCCGCTGGAACCTTCAAAAATCCTGATTCGGAGGTCGTTTACTCAAAATTCCAAATCTTAGTCAATTCTTCCAACTTAAGGCTTCCGAAATGAGAATTTTCTTTCACAATTGACTCCGAACTTCCCGAAATTCGACTTCGACCACGCCTACGAGTCATAACACCTGAAATGAAGCTACTCATGGCCTCAAACTGGTGAACGACGAGCTAGAGCTCAAAATGACTGATCGGGTCATTACATTCTCTCCCACTTAAGTATGCGTTCGTCCTCGAACGTGCTAAGAACTGCTCTGGAGTTATCTGAAATCACTGTTTAACACCTCGTGCACCTGCCCGTGCTACCACAATACAGTTGAGCACATTAGCTTGATCAAATCTGAGGACATCTTCTTTTATCCTTACGATAAGCTCAGAACCTAGTTCCAATACCTTAAATTCTCTGCCAGGCCTGTTTCCAATATATGAACACCGCATCAACTACCACACGGGGTACCAAAACACGACTGCGTACCTTTGCTGAATTAGCACCATGCACCGCATAATTCATCATCTAACCATAATGACATTCCCTAAACCTTAATAACCAAAATTCCACGAATCTGATGCTCCCAATGCACCTTATGATATATATACATACTGCTATAACGCTGACGATACCACCACAACGGAGGAGATGTGTAGAAATTCACACACTATTGTAGAGTTAACCAAACGTTGAATCTTTCCTCTTGACTAAAATCATCATCTCATTACTAACCAAATAATGGTAATTGTCCTGTAATATAATTCACATAATCTTATCCCACCGATCCCAGATTTTATAAGTCTCGTCTCACCCAGTATGAACTTCTCAGACAATCAATCACCTCAGACATGACCAACAGTCTCACACGATGCCACAATGCGCCAATAGGCCACAACTCGAACATGATACCTGAGGAAATGACTCAGGAAAGGACTACTCGACTCACGCTATAAATATGAACTTTCCTCAGAAAAATAGGAGGTAAAACACAAGAAAAATAATTATAGGGAACCGTATTCAACATCACATTGTTGCGGCGTGCAACCTGATCCAAATAACATACCCATGGAGGCGTTCCACCCGATCCCATCATAAAATTCACATAAGGAGATACACACTGAGCTGAATTGCTCACTATTACAAATTACTGAATATCGGTCACAAGCACGCTAAGTGCATAATACCATCCTGGGGAGACTGATAGAGACATATGCTACCAAACTTAATCACAACTGAGGTGCGATATATATATATATATATATATATATATATATATATATATATATATAT
>ML281963.1:49684-79330 GCA_005239495.1 Nicotiana undulata | reverse complement strand
TACATATATATGCCGAGGGTCGATCGGCCCGTCCCAAAAGTGCACCTTTAAATCCGCCGTGGCATACGACCCGCTCCCATAAATGTATCTTTAAATCCGCTGTGGCGTACGGACCACTCCCATAAATGTATCTTTAAATCCGCCATGGCGTACGGCCCGCTCCCATAAATGTATCTTTAAATCCGCCGTGGTGTACGACCCGCTCCCATAAATGTAGGGGTAAACACACTCCGCTCGCGGAATGTAAATTGCGAAGCGGTCACATTCACACACAATATTATTTCCTTTTCATAATACTTTCCATAAACAATTTCTTTCATACTACTTCCCGTAAAACAATCCTTTTCATATTATTTTCCGTAAAACAATTTCTTTCATTTTATTTATCGTAAAACAATTCCTTTCATTTTATTTAAATTCCATAAATCTCAGAGAAACAAAACTACACATAATAAGGTTTCATAGCATATAATTCCGTAAGAGAAGAACACAGGGCATGATGTGGGGCCTAACTACCCGGACATAACAACAATAAACGCTACGTACGGACTCTCGTCACTTGGTACGTACGTAGCCCCCCACAAACAATTACACAAAACATATAGAACACCTATGGGGATAATTCCCTCTTACAAGGTTAGAAATGAGACTCACCTCGCTCCGAAATTTCCATAAACGGCTTCCAAGCCTTTCCGACGACTCAAACGGATGCACAACGCACCCCAGACTATTCAAACAACGACAAACCAATGAAAATATAGTCTAATATTTGCTAAAAATTCAGATTATATAATTTCCCAACTTCGCTCAGTGAATTGACCAAAATTCCCTCGGGCCCACATGCCCGAATTCCAAAATTTCTCGAAGATATACTCTACCCATAGCTTACTAGTTCAAATATACAATTTACTCAAATATATATGCTCAATTCGTGGCTAAAATCCAATTTACCAAATTTCTAGGTTTCCTTCAAAATACTAATTTTTCCACACATGTTTCATGTTTAATCCCATGTATAAACCTTGAATTAACTTGGAAATGAGAAGGAATCACTTACCTCTTGATGCTTGATGAAAATCACCCTTTGAAGTCCTCCAAAATCGCCCCAAGCAAGTGAAGGAATTGATGAAATGGCCAAAATCCCTTTTTAAACATTCTGCCCAGATATTTACTCAGTGTGATCGCGGAAAATGCTTCGCGATCGCGGAGTACAATTTTCCATCCCAAAATTTTCTCTTCGCGATCGCGGAAAGAGCTTCGCGATTGCGGAGAACAATTGCCCAGCCTGCCCCGACATCCTCCAGTAGAATAGTCATAACGTTTTGCACACAACTCCAAATTACAAATGGTTAAATGTTATGAAAACTAGCGTTCAAGATCTATAACGTTCATGTGTTGGTCATCTCCCAATTACTTATATATTTCTAGATATAATCTGGAAACATCAGACCATGTGCAACACAACTTTCTTCTTCATCTTCCCGGACACCCTGTAGTATAACAGCCATATCTCTTTGTATACAAATCCCAATCATTAATGGTTTACTTTTCTAGAATTTAGACACAACGGGCTACAACTATCATTTTTATACCATCTCACAATTTCTTATAGATTGTGAGATATGATCCTCCGAAGTCGAGTCAGTGCAGCAGAACATTTCTTCTATGCGATCACACAAGCATGCCTGCGATCGCACAGGCCTTTTTCCAGCTCCATCCAAATCCTTCTCTGCGATCGCACCACTGAGGCCGTGATCGCACAAACCTTTTTCCATATCCCTCCAAATTCTTCTCCACGATCGCACCACAGAGGCCGCGATCACATAGACCAAAAATCACCCCTCCCATTTTCTCCTCCGTGATCGCACTACAAGGGATGCGATCGCACAGCACACCAGAAACATCAGATGACAGCAGCAACAAAGTAGAGAAAAATGGCCCGAAACCACCCCGAAACACACCTGGGACCCCCCGGGACCCTGTCCAATCACACGACTCAGTCCCACAACATCCCACGAATTTTTTTGAGGCTTCCAATCACATCAAACAACGCCAAAATCACGAATCGCACTAAAATTCAACTTTGTGAACTTTGAAAATTCCAACTTTCACATCCGATGCCGAAACCTATCAAATCACGTCCGATTGACCTCAAATTTTGCACACAAGTCATACTCAATATTACGGACCTGCTCCAATTTCTGGAATCGCATTCCGACCCCGGTATCAAAATTTTCACTTCCGATCGGATTTTCTCAAAAACCTTCAAATTACTATCTTTAGCCAAATGACTTCAAAATGACCTACAGACATCCGAATTCACTTCCGATTGCGCTCCCAACTCCAGAATCACCATACAAAGCTATTCCCACACTCGGAATCCCAAACGGACATCTATAACACTTAAATGCCTTGCAACCCAAATTTATGATAATCTTCTAAAATACTAACTTCCACAATACACGCCGAAACGCTCACGGGCTATCCAAAACCCGTTGCGAACATACGCCCAAGTCCGAAATCATCATACGAACCTGTTGGAACCTTCAGATCCACATTCCGAGGTCGTTTACTCAAAGTTCTAGTCTTACTTAATTTCTTAAACTTAAGGCTCCTGAAATGAGAATTTTCCTTTCAATTTAACTCCGAACTTCCTGAATTTCAACCCTGACCATACACACAAGTCATAATACCCGAAATGAAGTTGTTGATGACTTCCAACTACTGAACAACATGCTAGAGCTCATAACGACCGGTCGGGTCGTTATAAAATCCTATCCTTAGGATAAATGATAACATTAATATAAATTGCTACTCATGCAAATCATGTCTAATAAAGTTGTAACTTTCTATGCATTTAGAAATCCTTCTCTAGGAAACTCTGCAATCATGTTGTGTATCTAAAACTCCGCCTAGGAATTTTGCATGCAAGTCACTCTGCATTCTTTGTGTGCATACTAGATATCATGTTTTAGGACTTCATACATACTCACTCAATCAAACTTAGTTAAATTATCAATGCATAAGAGATATATAAAACAGTCTCACCATGTTCCCTTAACAAACTGGTGATAATTTTGTATCCTTCAACACCTAGAACAACATGTTTAGGTAAAATATATTATAACGATTTTTCCTTAATAATTCTGGTAACTACTGTATACTGTCCCATGCCTTGGCATGCCTTAGGTTATTTAACTGCTAAACATGGAAACTGCCTCTTTGTGTTAGTTGCTTAATGCTTAACAGACTTAAAATCAGTAGGCAAACTAATTAAGGCTCTGCTTCTGAATTTATAGAACTGAGTTTGCATGCCTCTTATGTCCTGATACTCACATAGACATCATGCCTTAGGATCCTAATTAATAATATTACCTTTATTTATGTTTGAGTCGTGCTGTTTATGTGCATTATCTGCGGAGGTAAACTTGAGCCTCTTATTTGCTCTTTCCTGCTGTATTTGCTACAGTCCTATGTGTTGTTCCTTGTCGCCTTAGTATTTTCTCCTTTAAACCATAGGGGTCTGTGTAAAACTTCCTATAGGTAGAGGTCTAAATGCCTACAGGACCATTAAGAAGGGACGGGTAATAGCACGAAATAGAGGTTGTTAATTAAAATTCGCTTAAATAACCGTTAAGGGGTTGGAAAGGGTAGATATGGATATGATGACCGGTGCGCTAATGCCACGTGTAGCCCCTCTTCTAAGGAGTGATTACCGGGTAATGTACCGATGTAATCCTATAGAATAAATAACCTAGGATTCCCCCTATCCTTTTACATATGTGTCTAGACTATAAATCTTTCAAAAGCCTTATCCTTAGGCTTTAATCTTTCAAATTTGCTTTCACATGTGTGCTTAGACTGCGGACCCTTACTTGATTAAACTTTAATTGCCTATCTGCTACTTGCTTAAATTCACAAAGTTGTTTGGCCGGGAACTACAATTGTGGACTCGGAGGGGTGCCTAACACCTTCCCCTTGGAGTAATTGCAAGCCCTTACCCTATCTCTGGTTATCCAAATCTATGTTTGTAAATGAACCTTAGTAGGTTCCCTAATGCACCTTAATCTGTTAGGTGGCGACTCTACGATTCATTACATACCCCTTTCCTAAAAGGAAATGAGTTGTCCCAATAATGTCAAGAACCCTGACCGATCCGAAAGGAGGAGTTAAAAAAGGGGGCGCGACAATATAGACGCCGAGACTACCTCTCTCAGGGACTAAATGGCTACGACCAAACACAATGACTATGGTCATAAGGCTCCGGCCAAACTAACGTGACTTAGAGACGTCTGAACGTCGCCATAAAATCACAGGCCTTCAAATACTTCAAAATTACTTCGAAAAGAACTGGTTGATCATGCTACCCTCGGCATAAGCAAAAGAGCTTTGATCATATCAGCTCCAAACAATTAAAAGGCTTCGAAACAATCAGCCTATAAGCGGACTTCCCGAGGTGCTCATCTCCGTGCGAATAATGTCAGCTACTACTTTCACCTAACTCTGACCGGTACCTGGATCTGCACAAGAAGTGCAGAGTGTAATATCAGTACAACCGACCCCATGTACTGAGTAAGTGCCGAGCCTAACCTCGACGAAGTAGTGACGAGGCTACGACGGGGCATTAACAATATAACCTGTGAACAACATATAATAAAGCAAGAACAAAATTCTAAACTAAACAAAATAATAACCTGTAGCAATGTATAAAATAACTCAACCACCTTTTCCAGGTCTCAGCTATAACCAATTCTTACATAAGTTTCCAAAATCGACTTTGAAACAACCATAAGTACATAATATGATAAACAGTAAAGTAAAACAATAAGTTTTCAAATCCTTGTGTTTACAAATTAGTAAAACAAAAATGCCCTCCCTTATTGCTCCTTGTTGCGGCGTGCAACCCGCTCCCACCTGTCTTCCCTTATTGCTCCTCCCTATATATATCACCCTTATTTCTCCTGTTGCGGCGTGCAACCCGATCCCACATGTACACCCTTATCACTCCTTGTTGCGGCGTGCAACCCGCTCCCACCAGACAATCACATCTCTTTATTTATAAAGAAAATATTTTTACAATTTAAGTCAAAGCCTTTCACAATACTTGTGTATCAACAATTGTAAACATAACAAGTTTCACTTTAAATAATAGTAATAGCACAATATGAAATAATGACAATAAAACAATGAGTGTTCCGGACTTTATATAAACAGTTAAACATGAATATTCTCCTTTATTGCTCCTTTTTGCGGCGTGCAACCCGATCCCACCTGTCCACCCTTATTGCTCATCCCTATATATATCACCCTTATTTCTCCTGTTGTGGCTTGCAACCCGATCCCACCTGTCCACCATTTTTACTCCTTGTTGTAGCGCGTGCAACCCGCTCCCACCAGACAAATTACATTTCATATCTTTATTTATAATAAAGTTTCACGAATCAGATTCCAAGCCTTTCACAATACTTAAATCTCAATTATCATAAGCAGAAAACTGTACTTTTCAGAAACTTCACCAATTATCACTACACAGCAAAACCAATAAAAATGTATAATGTAACACTGACAACCAGCTAGGGGTGTTCATCGGTCGGTACGGTACGATATTTAGACAATTCGGTACGGTATTTTTGGTATTCGGTTTCTTAAAATACTATACCAATACCGTACCTAATTAAATTCGGTATGGTTCGGTTTTTCTCCTTTCGGCTTCCGTTTATTCGGTACGGTAACTTCAGTTTGTTCGGTTCTAACACAACTTTTTGAACGTAATATTTAGGGGAGAAAAACATCTTAACTAGCCAGCAAAATTAAAATATAACTAGCCAGTAAAATTAATCTTATGAGTGCAACAACACTAGAAGTAAGGTTTGTCTATGGTCTGTCTAAGTTGAAGTAAGATTTGAAAATGGTGGATTCTAAACCTAAAACTAAAAGGGGAAAAAAATTGGGTGTAAGCAGGTAACCAAAAAAATGGGTGAAAGGTACGTATAGTGAAAATAAAAGGTGGGAGATATTAAAAGAAAAACTAAGAACAAAAGGAAGTAAATTTTTATAGCTTTTATATTTATGCTATATATAATATGTATATTATGTAATTTAGTATGTATTTCGTTACGGTATTCGGTATTTCGGCATTTTATTTTTAATACCAAATACTATACCTAATACCAAATATTTTTAAAATTTAAACCAAATACCATACCAAATACCAAAATACCAAATACCAAATACCAAAAAATTCGGTTTCAGTATGGTAATTCGGTATTTATCGAATTATGCACAGCCCTACAACCATCTCAACAAATGTACCACAATGTGACTAAGGAACAAGTAACACTTTCAAAATACTTGAAACAATATTTAACAACAAGTTGACGAACCAAGTATACATAAAGGAATCAATTATCATAAAACAATTAAACTAGGGATCAATTAAATTGGAAACGGGGAAGAGATCGTGTTCAACAAGTAATTTGGTGGTGCATAGATACTCGTCACCTCACCTATACACCACACACATGCAAATTAACATATCATTTAATTTAGGGATTCCTATTCCCTCAAGTCAAGGTTAAACCAAGAAATTACCTCAATTTCACAAGTAAATCACTGCTCTAGCACAACATTTCCTTCAGAATTTGCCTCTAACCTGCTTAAATCTAATAACAATTGGTTCAATATCATCAACTATTGCTTAAAGGAATTAACTTTAATGAAAAACTATGGTTTTCCTATGTTTTCTTATCAAAATACAAAAATCGACCCCGAGCTTGCATGGTCTAAACTCGAGGTTCGCACCAAAACCTGTTTATCAAATCTCCCCCGAGCCCGGATATACAATTGCTATTGGAATCCTACCTCAATTTGAGTTCCAATTCCCCAAATTTTGAAATTCCTAAGTTCTACCCAAAACCTAATTTTTACCATGAAAAATCTAGAATTTTGATTGTAATCTTGTTAAAAGTTGTTAGGTGATGAGTGGTGATAGTACCACTCGTTTTAGCCTCTTTTCGTTAGATTTTGCGTACTTCAATGATAACATGAGGTCGTTTATAGTGTGTATTGCTCGAATTTCAGGAAAATGATTCCATGAAGTGATTGGCGTTGAATTGAAGTAGAATCGAACACAAATTGATGAAAAGAGCACAAAAATCTTCAGTGATACCGCACCTGCGGATGTTTGGTCGCTGCTGCAACATCGCACCTGCGGAAGGTTGAACGCACCTGCGCAACTGACTCAAGTGTACACATGCCACACCTGCGAAGTGGTTTCCGCACATGCGGAACTGCAGGTGCGGTATTTTGTCCGCATATGCGAAAGCTTAGCAAATCATTTAGAATCGCACCTGCGAGAATTCTTCCGCAGGTGCGGTCAACGGGCATCAGAACTGGATAGAATGGTACAATCACATTTTCTCAATCCCAACGCACATATACTCGACCTAGAAGAAATTTTCCGTATCTTTGGCTTAGCTTTGAACATTGCTTGTGTCTTGAAGAGTAGAGAAAACATTTGGGGAAGCTAGGATTTGCACACACACTTGGGTTTTGAAGATTTCAAGCTTGTGGTTAAGGTTTTCTTACCCATTCATGTTTATTTCTTCATTTCCTTATTTTGTATTGAATATTTAAGTGTGTAGTATTTATTTCCAACACTTGAGTCTTGTTTATGGAGATATTCATATTTAAAGTGTGGATTAAATACCTTGTTGTGCTTATGTATTGAATAATTTTTATTCTTTTATGCAGTGAGTTATTGTTTCTTTAATTGTTCTTGTTCTTTAATGTTTCCAAAGGATTAGCTAACCCTAGGACTCACCCATTAACTCCGAATTTATTTTGGAAAAGATAATTTGGGGTTGGAAAATATTAATTAACAAGAACTTGAGGCTTTAACCCTCGTTTTATAGATTCTACCTAGGAGTAGGATTGAACTACTTGTAGCCATATCCGGAAGTGCTTAATCTCTTAATTGGGTTAGGAATAATTCAATTAGTAAGTCTTGTTAGTCTTCCAAAGAAGCTAATTAAGAATTATTATCCGTGGCTAATTAACATAAACTCGCTCATATTTGTAAAATCGTGAAATACATTGGTTCATTACTTGAGTGTAATTCCCGATGCATTCATATTTGTTGCCATTGATCATTTTACTTGCTTTCTAGGTTAGTTTATATTTTTGCATTTGTTATAATATTTTCACAACAAAAATCTAAGTGTTTGACACTGCACGATAAGTGATAGTTCTCTTACATTCCTAATCGCCTTCATATTGTTCTCTGTAGGATTTGACCCCAACCTAGTTGGGTTATTATATTTGATATCGACCGCTTTACACTATTTTAAAGTGTAAATTTGAGCGTATCAAATTTTGGCGCCGTTACCGGGGAACAATTTGGCGTAATTTAGGTTGTTTTATAAATAAGCATAAGTGCTTTGGTCCAAACTTGTGAATATTTGTGTAATTATTTTTCTTACCTTGGTCTATTTTTCTTGTTTGTTTCTTGTTTATTTTCTTAATTTTTGATAAAACAAAAATGGCATCATATAATGAGAATTGGTCGGATGGTAGTTGTTCATACTTTGATGACCCTTGTCCTTATTGTGGAGGACCACACTCGTGGAAAAATTGTTTAAATTCTCCCGGAGGTGGATTGTGCGCACAATCTCAAACCCATGAGTGGAGTATTTGTGATATGTGTGGTTGCCAAAATGGTCATTGGTATGATTGTGTGTATTTTCTGTCCCTTCCCCAAACCCCCGCTATGATGAGTCTACTTTTGTGATGAAAATTTTAGGGGTGAAGAAGTGGAGGAAATTGAGAATGGTCGAAATGGAGAGTTCAAGCTCCTGTTGGAGTGTTTACTTGAAGAAGGAAGCAAAGAGCTAACACGACCCAATTTCGGAGTCGTGATGGCGCCTGTCGTGGAACCAAGCCAGCCACCTATTTATATCTATTCTAGATTTGATTACCAGAGAAATATCATTTTTACGAGTCTGAAGATAATAACAACAATGAATCTGAAGTTGAAACAATATATGAACCAAAACTTAAATCCTACAATCCCGTTTCCAGTGTCACACAGTCATGAGCTGCTAAAACATAAGGTAAATAAAAGAGGAATGGACAACATAGTCTCAAAAATAAATAACGACAGGTACAATAGGAAAGAGATGACGAGATCACGGTCGCCAACTGCTACCTCGACAACTCCGATGGAAAAATCTGTCAGCTACTCAATGACCAGAGCCGAGTCTCGATGTACCTAGATCTGCACACAAGGTGCAGGGAGTAACGTGAGTACACAAACTCAGAAGTAACGAACCCAAACTATAGGCTGAGAGGTAGTGACGGACCAAACCTCCGATCTTTATAAACAACAGTGTATAAACTTGGACATGACAGTAATATAACCGGTAATAAAACAAAATGCACAAATTATGTCCGTACAATCTACATACCAGCATATGATCATAAGGAATAAGAAATAATATGTGCACAGTATCCCAACTCTCGCAAGGAAGTCCACTCAGTACTAGAATTGGCCTTCAGACCCAGGGAAAGTCCATCCCGGATTACGCATAAAAACAAGCGACGTAGCCACTTACTACTGAGGAAAAAGGCCAGTCCATCCCCACGGAGAAGATCCATCTCCGGAACATATCACTCGGACAAGATCCATGTCCAGGGATGATCCATTCCTCAATATATATCAATAACTTCGGACAAGATTCATTCCCATAGAAGATCCATCCCTCAATATCTGTGCACTCACTGGGGGTGTAAAGACTATGGAGGGGCTCCTGTAAGCCCAAGTGCTATATCAAGCCAACGAATGCATGATTCGAGGATCGCTGCGGTGTGCAACCTGATCTCATAACTGTCTCAATACCAGGCTCTCGGCCTCACTCAGTCAATACTTTCCAGTCTTGCTCACAAGGCTCAAAGATATAAGAATCAACCCAAAATAATGACAACATATAAAAAAACTAACAAATACAGAGACTGACGCATGAAACGTATGCTATAACATGACTGAGTACATGAAGCAAATAGTCACAGATAAAGACAACAATAACTGACCATTCCGGTCTGAACATATTGGCGTGAAGCCTTAGCATTTATACTTATATATATTTTTCTAATATGTTTAAGGTAAATACCACCATTACAGTGCAAGTATCAACCTGAAATAACCATTAGGCAGTTCTATGGGATAAGCCAGGCCACAAACATTCCGTGTACGCCCGCATACCCGTCACTTTGCATGTGCGTCACCTTAATTAACATCGAATATATAGTAATTTGGGGTTTCGAACCCTCAGTTCCAAGTTTGGAAATGTTACTTACCTCAAAACCGGCTAAAATACTACTCTGCAGTGCACTTGCCTCTAAATTCGGCTTCCGAGTGCTCCAAATCTACCAAAGAGTCAGATTTATTCAATTATAATATGCCAATGAATGAAACCCAATCGAAATTTATCAAAAATACTCAAAAATCCTGAAATTGGTAAAACCCGATCCCCGGGACGATGTCTCAGAACTCGACAAACTTCATACCAAAACAATCCTCATCATCTCACGAGTTTGTACATATAAAGAACGCTGAAAACGGAGTCGAATTGGCCCCTCAAATCACCCCTAGAAGGTCTCTTAAACTCAAGCCCTAGTTCTCCCTTTTTCCACTGATTTTTCCCAATTAAACACTACTAATTAGGTCTTTATCAAATAAAATCGAGTTGTGGAGTCTAAAATCCTTACCTCAATGAACAACAATCGTTTCCCTCTTCGAAAATCTCCCAAAAGCTCTATTCCCGTTCAAAAAATGGTGGAAAAGTGGGCAAGGGTCGCGGACTGGTTTAATATATACTGCCTAGTAATTCCTTAATCGCGATCGTGAACTTCCAGTCGCGATCGCGGAGAACAATTCCATAGACTCACTGATTTACCCTACGCAATCGTGAATATCTCCATCAAATCGCGATTCCTTATGAGCCCAACTCAAGCGACCGCAACACATGCCACGTGACCGCGTAGCACAACTGGTCACTTCCACACGCGCCCTCTTCCTCTACATGATCGCGAACTTGGCCACGTGATCACACTGCTTAAGATGCTCACCTTACGCGCTCGCACTCATACTTCTGCGATCACGATGCACAAATTCCTCCTGGCCTCATTTAACCTTACGCGATCGCAGGCAAATCCACGCGATCGCGATG
Organism: Nicotiana undulata; assembly: GCA_005239495.1. NCBI lineage: Eukaryota > Viridiplantae > Streptophyta > Magnoliopsida > Solanales > Solanaceae > Nicotiana > Nicotiana undulata. Next base: position 68,105 of record ML281963.1, on the reverse strand, counting down.
ATCAATTTACTGCTGCAATAACACCAGAAAACCAGCAATCTTTCCAAGTCCAAAAGTGCTCGTTTGAGCATCGGAATTACACCCGAGGCCTCCAGGACCCCAACCAAACCAACTGACATATCCCACAACATCATTCAAACTTAGTCGAGCCTTCGAAATGCCAAAACAACATAGAAACACCAAAATCACATCGAATTCAAGCCTATGAACTTTGAAATTTCTAAATTCTACCAACGATGACGAAACCATCCAAAACACCTCTGATTGACTTGAAATTTTACACGCATATCCAAAATGACATTACGAACCTGCTCCAACTTCCGGAATTCCATTCCGACCCTGATAGCCTATTTTTCACTGTTGACCGGAAATCACCAAAAACTAACTTTCGCCTATTCAAGCCTAATTCTACATCGGACATCACAAAAACATTCCGAACATGCTCCTAAGTCCCAAATCAACTAACAAAGCTATCCGAGCCATAAAATCTGCATTACGAGGTCGTTTACTAATAAGTCAACTCCCAGTTGACTTTTCCAACTATAAGACTATTTTTACAGACTAAGTGTCTCAATTCTCACTACAACCATTCTGAACCCGAGCCAACAGATTCTAACACACCATAAAAAGTATAACCAACCTATGACAAGGCAAAAACAGTAAATATAATGCAGATTCTACGGAACGACCGACCGGGTCGTTACATTCTCCCCCTCTTAAATAAACATTCATCCTCGAACGGTTCTAGAAACATAACCGGAGTCTCAAACAAGTGAGGATATATGCTCTGCATCTCCCGCTCAGTCTCCCAAGTAGCCTCCTCCACTTGCCGACCTCTCTATTGTATCTTTACTGAAGCTATATCCTTAGCCCTCCACTTTCTGACTTGACGACCCAAAATAGCCACCGGCTCTACCTTATACGACATGTCATCCTCGAGATGAATTGTGCTGAAGTCCAAAACATGAGACGGGTCACCAATGTACTTTCGGAGCATTGACACATGGAATACCAGATGAACACTCGATAAGCTGGGTGGAAAGGCAAGTCTATAAGCCACCTCCCCAACCCTCTGAAGCACCTCAAACGGACCAATAAACCGGGGACTCAACTTTCCCCTCCTCCCGAACCTCATATAACACCCTTCATGGGTGACACTTTTCGCAGTACCTTATCTCCCTCCATGAAAGACATATCCCGGACCTTCTGGTCCGCATAACTCTTCTTCCTAGACTGTGCCGTGTGAAGTCGCTCCTGAATCACCTTCACCTTCTCCAATGCATCCTGAACCAAATCTGTGCCCAATAGCCTACCCTCACCTGGCTCAAACCAACCAACCGGAGATCTACACCTCCTACCATATAATGCCTCGTACGGGGCCATCTGAATACTGGACTGATAGCTATTATTATATGCAAACTCTGCGAGTGGCAGAAACTGGTTCCATGAACCCCCAAAATCAATCACACAGGCACGCAACATGTCCTCCAAAATCTGAATAGTCCGCTCCGACTGCCCGTCGGTCTGAGGATGAAATGCAGTGCTCAACTCTACCTAAGTACCCAAACCTCTCTACACGACTCTCCAAAACTGAGATGTGAACTGAGTACCTCTGTCAGAGATGATAGAAACTGGAACCCCATGTAATCGGACAATCTCCCTGATGTAGATCTCAGCTAACCGCTCCGAAGTATAAGTAGTACTGACAAGAATGAAGTGCGCGGACTTGGTCAACCGATCCACAATGACCCAAATAGCATCAAATCTCCTCGAAGTCCGTGGGAATCCAACTACAAAGTCCATGGTGATCCGCTCCCACTTCCACTACGGAATGTCTAACCTCTAAAGTAATCCACATGGTCTCTAGCGCTCATACTTAACCTGCTGGCAGTTGAGACACCGAGCTACATACTCCACGATATCTCTCTTTATCTGCCTCTACCAATACTGTTGCCTAAGATCCAGGTACATCTTCGCGGCACCCGGATGGATGGAATACCGCGAGCTATGGGCCTCTACTAATATCAACTCTCGAAGCCCATCCACATTGGGCACACAAATACGGCCCTGCATCCTCATAACCCCATCATCGCCAATAGTCACATCTCTGGTATCACCTCGACGGACCCTGTCGTGAAGAACTAACAAGTGTCGGTCATCATACTTGCGAGCTTTAATCTGATCATAAAAAGAAGTCTTTGAAGCCATGCTAGCTAATATCCGAGGATGCTTTGACAAATCCAATCTACTAGCTATCCGGCTAAAGCCTGAACATCACGAGCCAAAGGTCGCTCTGCTGCTGAAAGGTAGGCTAGGCTTCCCAAACTCTCTACTCTGCGACTCAGGGCATCAACCACTACATTGGCCTTCCCCGGATGATATAAAATGGTGAGGTCATAGTCCTTTAGAAGCTCCAACCATCTCATATGACACAAATTCAAGTCCTTCTGCTTCAGCAGATACTGCAAACTATGATGGTCGGTGAAAATCTCACACTGCACTCCACACAAATATTGGCGCCAAATCTTTAAGGCATGAACAATGGCAGCTAACTCAAGATCGTGCACTGGATAATTCGTCTCGTGCACCTTCAACTGTCTAGACGTGTAGGAAATCACCCTACCATCCTGCATCAATACCGCTCCCGATCCAACTCTAGAAGTATCACAGTAAACTGTATAAGAACCCGAACCAGTAGGCAACACCAATATCGGAGTTGTGGTTAATGCTGACTTGAGCTTTTGAAAGCTCTCCTCACACTCACCGGACCATCTATATGGAGCACCCTTATGGGTAAATCTGGTCAAGGGTGAAGCAATGGAAGAGAACCCCTCCACAAAGTGACGGTAATATCTCGCCAAACCAAGGAAGCTCATAATCTCTATAGCTGAGGACGGTCTGGGACAACTCTGCACCGCCTCCATCTTCTTCAGATCAACCTGAATACCCTCACTAGACACCACGTGCCCCAAGAAAGCTACTGACCCAAGCCAAAACTCACACTTGGAGAATTTTGCATAAAGCTTATCCTCCCTCAACCTCAGCAACACAACCCTCAAATGTTGAGCATGCTCCTCCTGGATACGAGAATACATCAGGATGTAATCAATGAACAAAATGACAAAAGAACCAAGATAAGGTCGAAACACGCTATGCATCAGGTGCATAAAGGCTGCTGGGACATTGGTCAGCCCAAATGACATAACAAGGAACTCATAGTGGCCATATCTGGTCCTGAAAGCAGTCTTCGGAATGTCAGAATCCTGAATCTTCAACTGATGATACCCGGACCTGAAGTCAATCTTGGAGAACACCCTAGCTCCCTGAAGCTTGTCAAACAAGTCATCAATACGAGGAAAAGGATACCGGTTCTTCACTGTAACCTTGTTCAGCTGCCGATAATCAATACACATGCGCATAGAACCGTCCTTATTTTTCACAAACAACATCGGTGCACCCCAAGGTGACACACTAGGCCAGATGAATCCCTTATCTAGGAGTTCCTGAAGCTACTCTTTCAACTCCTTTTACTCCGCCGGTGCCATGCGATAAGGTGGAGTAGAGATAGGCTGGGTGCTAGGCACCAAGTCAATACCAAAATCAATGTCCCTGTCAGGTGGCATGCCTGGCAGGTCTGCAGGAAATACGTCCGAAAAATCACGTACCACAGGAATGGAATCAATAGAAGGAGTCTCACTACTAACATCCCTCACAAAAGCCAGATAAGACTCACATCCCTTCCCAATCATACACTGAGCCTTCAAGTAGGAAATCACCCTACTAGGCACATTCTCCACCGAACCTCTCCACTCAATCCTCGGCAATTCGGGCATAGCTAAGGTCACAGTCTTGGCTTGACAATCAAGAATACCATGGCACGGAGATAGCCAATCCATGCCCAATATCACATGGAAGTCAACCATGCTAAGCAATAATAGGTCTACCCGGGTCTCCAGAACCCTAATAGATACGACACAAGACCGGTACACCCGGTCTACCCCAATAGTATCACCCACAAGAGTCGACACATGAACCGATGTAATCAAGGACTCACGGGGTATATCCAAGAAATGGGCAAAGTATGATGAAACATATGAATACGTGGAACCAGGATCAAATAATACCAAAGCATCACGGTGGCAGACTGAGATAATACCTTTAGTCACTGCATCTAAAGCTATGGCATCTAGTCTGGCTGGGAGTGCATAGAAGTGAGCCTACCCTCCACCTGATCGACCTCCCCCTTTAGGTAGGCCTCTGACTGACTAGCCTCCACCCTAGCTGCCTGAGCGGGTGGTGTAGAAACTGGTGCTAAAGCTGGAGGCTGGCCCTTATGCTTAAATGAACTACCAGAAAGGCGGGGACAATACCTCTTGATATGACCCGGATCCCCACACTCGAACAAACTTTCTCAACAAAAGACGGTGGGGACTGAAGGGAACCCCTAGAACCATAATAGACGCTAGAAGAGCCATGTGCTGAAGAACCATGAACTGATGGTGTCCGAGATGAACTCTGGGCTGGGAGGGCACTGAATGATGAACGACCCGAATAAGAGCGACGGGGACCGTGTCCTGATGAAGCACCACTGTAGGCTGGACGGTCTGGCTGAGGAGGCCTAAATGAACGGGCTCTGTTGTGCTGAGACTGACCTCCTGAGTGAACACCACCATAGCTTCCAAATCCTCGAGGCCTCTTGGCCTCCCTCTTAACCCGCTCCTGGCGGCGAACTGAATCAATCTTCCTGGCTATGTCAACTACCTCCTCAAAAGAAGTGCCAGATACCCTCTCCCTGGTCAGAAAAATCCGAAGCTGGTAAGTGAGACCATCAACAAACCTCCTGATCCTCTCTTTGTCTGTGGGAACTAGCCATATAGCATGACCTGCTAATGCAGAGAACCTCATCTCATACCGCGTCACGGTCATGTCCCCATGACACAACTGCTCGAACTCTCTGCGCAGCTCCTCTTTGGGGAATTGCGGTATATACTTCTCTAAGAAGAGAATGGAGAACTGGTTCCATGTAAGGGGCGCCGCATAAGAAGGTCTACGTCTCTCATAGGCCTCCCACCAAGCAAGTGCAACTCCTGAAAACTGGAAGGTAGTAAATGGGACCCCACTGGCCTCTAATATCCCTATTGTGCGTAGTATCCTCTGAGACTTATCCAAGAAGGCCTGGGCATCCTCGCCAATTCAGTACTACTAAAAGTCGGAGGATGGAGTCTGCTGAATCTCTCCAACCTGCGCTGCTCATCATCAGCTAAAGTTGGGACAACAAAGTCCTGTACTGGAGCAATCGGGCACTGGAGCTGCCCCAGGTGTCTGAAGTCCCTGGGTGACCTACTCAGGTGTCCGGGCAGCTGGAGTCTGAATGCCTCCCCCGTCCTGAGAAGTAGAGGCAGTAATGGACATAGCAACGGCCTGTGCCAGGCTGGTGCACTCTGTCAAGATTTGGGCTAGGGTCTCCTGGAGACCCGGAATCACAATGGTCACTGCTGGTGCCTGAGCCTGTGTCGCTGAGATTTCAGTTGCGTGGACCTGATCCTGAGCAATGGAAGGTTCCATAGGTGCTGCCCCGGCTGCTGTGCGGGCTGCACCTCTCCCTCTTCCACGGCCTCGACCTCTGGCGGGTCTTGCTGGTGTCTGATCACCACGATCGGCAACACGAGCCCTCACCATCTGTGAGAGAATGAAAACAACAGAAGTTTAGTTCCAGAATCCAACAGAGTCACATGACATAATTCAACAATGTGGAATTTTTCTAAGGGTTTTGTAGCCTCTCAAAGATAAGTACAGACGTCTCCGTACCGATCCGCAAGACTCTACTAAACCTGCTCATTACTGATGATACCTATTCAACCTAGAGCTTTGATACCAACTTGTCACGACCCAATTTCGGAGTCGTGATGGCGCGTGTCATGGAACCGGGACAGCCACCTATTTGTATCTAATCTAGATTCGATTACCAGAGAAATATCATTTTTTACGAGTCTGAAGATAATAACAATAATAAATCTGAAGTTGAAACAATATATGAACCAAAACTTAAATCCTACAATCCCGGATTCAGTGTCACACAGTCATGAGCTACTAAAACATAAGGTAAATAAAAGAGGAATGGACAACATATTATAAAAAATAAATAACGACAGGTAGAATAGGAAAGAGATGACAAGATCACGGTCGCCAGCTGCTACCTCGACAACTCTGATGGAAAAATCTGTCAGCTACTCAATGACTAGAGCCGGGTATCGATGTACCTAGATCTGCACACAAGGTATAGGGGGTAACGTGAGGACACCAACTCAGAAGTAACGAGCCCAAACTATAGGCTGAGAGTTAGTGACAGACCAAACCTCCGATCTTTATAAACAACAGTGTATAAACTTGGACATGACAATAATATAATTGGTAATAAACAATATGCACCAATTGTGTCTGCACAATCTACATACCAGCATATGATCTTAAGGAATCAGAAATTATATGTGCACAGTATCCCAACTCTCGCAAAGAAGTCCACTTAGTACTAGAATTGGCCTTCGGGCCCAGGGAAAGTCCATCCCGGATTATACATAAACACAAGTGACGTAGTCACTTAGTACTGAGGAAAAAGGCCAGTCTAGCTCCGCAGAGAAGATCCATCTCCGGAATATCACTCGGACAAGATCCATGTCCAGGGACTATCCATCCCTCAATAATATCAATAACTTCAGACAAGATCCATGCCCAGGGAAGATCCATCCCTCAATATATATCAATAACTTCGGACAAGATCCATGCCCAGGGAAGATCCATCCCTCAATATATATCAATAACTTCGGACAAGATCCATTCCCAGGGAAGATCCATCCCTCAATATCTGTGCACTCACTGGGGGTGTAAAGACTACGGAGGGGCTAGTGTAAGCCCAAGCTCTATATCAAGCAAACGAAGGCATAATTCGAGGATCGTTGCGGTGTGCAGTCTGATCTCATAACTGTCTCAATACCAGGCTCTCGGCCTCACTCAGTCAATACTTTCCAGTCTTCCTCACAAGGCTCACAGATATAAGAATCTACCCAAAACAATGACAACATATAACAAAACTAACAAATATTGAGACGGAGGCATGAAACATATGCTATAACAGGACTGAGTGCATGAAGAAAATAGTCACAGATAGAGACAACAATAATTGACCATTCCGGTATGAACATATTGGCGTGAAGCCTTAGCATTTATACTTAGCAAGATTTTGCTAATATGTTCAAGGTAAATACCACCATTACAGTGCAAGTATCAACCTAAATTAACCATTAGACAGTGCCATGGGATGAGACAAGCCACAAACATTCGGTGTACGCTCGCATTCCCTTCACTTGGCATGTGCGTCACCTTAATTAACACTGAATATCAGATAATTTGGGGTTTCAAACCCTCAGTTCCAAGTTTGGAAACGTTACTTACCTCAAAACCGGCTAAAATACTACTCTGCAGTTCCCTTGCCTCTAAATTCGGCCTCCGAGTGCTCCAAATATACCAAAGAATCAGATTTATTCCATTATAATATGCCAAGGAATGAAACACAGTCGAAATTTATCAAAAATACTCAAAAATCCCGAAATGGATCAAATCTGACCCCCAGGCCCACGTCTCAGAACTCGACAAACTTTATACCAAAATGATCCTCATCATCTCATGTGTCTGTACATATAAAGAACGCTGAAAACGGAGTCCAATTGGCCCCTCAAATCACCCCTAGAAGGTCTCTTAAACTCAAGCCCTAGTTCTCCATTTTCCACTGACGTTTCTCAATTAAACACTACTAATTAGGTCTTAATCACATATTATCGAGTTGTGGAGTCAAAAAACCTTACCTCAATGAAGAACAATAGTTTCCCTCTTCAAAAATCTCCCAAAAGCTCTATTCCCGTTCAAAAAATGGTGGAAAATTGGGCAAGGGTCGCGGACTAGTTTAATATATACTGCCCAGTGATTCCTTAATCGCGATCGCGGAGAACAATTCCACAGCCTCACTGATTTACCCTACGCGATCGCGATTCCATATGACCCAAACTCACGCGACCGCAACACATTCAACTGGTCACTTCCACACGCGCCCCTCTTCCTCTACGCAATCGCGAACTAGGCCACGCGATCGCACTGCTTAAGCTGCTCACCTTACGCGATCGCACTCATACTTATGCGATTGCGATGCACAAATTCCTCCTATCCTAATTTAAACTTACGCGATTGCAGGTAAATCCACACGATCTCGATGAACAATTTACTGCTGCAATAACACCAGAAAACCAGCAATCTTTCCAAGTCCAAAAGTGCTCGTTTGAGCATCCGAATTACACCCAAGGCCCCCGGAACCCCAACCATACCTACCGACATATCCCACAACATCATTCAAACTTAGTTGAGCCTTCGAAATGCCAAAAACAACATAGAAACACCAAAATCACATTGAATTCATGCCTATGAAATTTGAAATTTCTAAATTCTACCAACGATGCCGAAACCATCCAAAACACCTCCGATTGACCTAAACATTTGCACGCATATCCAAAATGATATTTCGAACCTGCTCCAACTTCGGTAATTCCATTCCGACCCCGATAGCCTATTTCCCACTGCCGACCGGAAATCACCAAAAACTAACTTTCGCCGGTTCAAGCCTAATTCTACACCGGACATCACAAAAACATTCTGAACATGCTCCTAAGTCCCAAATCACCTAACGAAGCTATCCGAGCCATAAAATCCGCATTACATGGTCATTTACTAATAAGTCAACTCCCATTTGACTTTTCCAACTATAAGGCTATTTTTAGAGACTAAGTGTCTCAATTCTCACTACAACCATTCTGAACCTGAGCCATTCGATTCTAACACATCATAAATAGTATAACCAACCTATGACAAGGCAAAAATAGTAAATATAATGCAGATTCTACGGAATGACCGACCGGGTCGTTACAAGAGCAAAATGCCTTGGAGGAACTTTTGGAAACTAGTCTCCAAAATGCCTTAGCACTTGAAAGGTTGCACTCACAAATGGATGAAATGATTGAAGCTTCAAGGGTTCAAGAACCCTTGGAGGTGAGTGATTGCCAAGAACCTTCCTTGGAGGTTGAAGTTGAAAATTCTTCCTTGGTACTTGAACAAAACAAAGAAGAACTCTCAAATGCTCAAAATGAGAAGATGATGCTCATGCTGGAGGGTGGAGGCCATTCTTGAAAATGAGGAAAAACACAACTTTGCACTCGAGGACTTGAAACATGAAGTGACTCAAAATGATGAGCACATCCGCACTTTGGAGGATCAATTGCAAGCATTGATGGAGGCTCATTATGCCTCTCAAGTTGAAAGTGTGGATGGACACCAAGAAGAGTCCAATTCCGAGGAAGAAAGTGAGATTTACTCTTAGGAATCAAGAATTGAACATCCGCCAACCGACTCCATAAGTGTGTCTGATGCCGAGAAAAATATGGAACTAGAGTCAACCGAGGTGATGAAAAATATTGTTGAAATTGACTCTAGCCCGGGGGAAAAAGAGGATGTCAAAATTCGGGAAACACTGCAAGTTGTAGGTTTGAAGGCACATTCCAAGCATTTTTCAACATTGGAATTGTGTGGTGATACGGAAGTTGAACTACATGGATCAATGAAGGATTGAGAGGAGGAAAAACTCATACCATACATCTTACAATTTTAGGAAACAAGAAAGCAAAATGACATACCTCACATGAGAGCCAAGAAGTGCAAAATGAAGAAATCAATGCTTGGCTCGGTCATCGACTTACCACCCCCCACTGCCCGTGGTCACAAGCTTGATTCGAAGCTAGGTGCCCAATTCATATCATCCAAGTGGCAAGAAAAGTGGTAAAGTGACTTGCGTCGTGCCACGACGTTAAATGCGGCGCTTGGTGGGAGGCAACCCATCAAAATTCTTGGATATTTTTGAAATTTATTTTTTAGAATAGTTTAGTATATTGTTTTTAACTAATCTGCAAAGTTTTAGATTTTTTGGAGCTAAATTGAGGTGTTTGAGAATTTGGAGGGCACTAAAACAGTGGCTGCCCAGTTCTGTCTTGCCGAACCCTGGCATTTCTGCACCAACGATTTGAAAATCCCCAGGTGCGGCGGGCAACCTCGCAGATGCCGTTCATTTGCCGCAGAAGCTGTACCGCAGAAGCGGCTATAGTGCCGTAGGTGCGGTCGTCGTGCAATCAAAATTTCCCTAACCCTCATTTCATCAGGTCAGTGTGTTTACCTCTAAAATCTCAAAGAGAAAAATATTTTTTCCTCTCATCCCTAATCTCTCACGCTGAAGCTTAATTTCACAAGATTACATACGTATGTCTCCTGATTTTCATCGACTCATTCCGGTGTTCTTCTTTCCTTACTATTTTTCTGTTCCTGTCTTCTCTCAAGCCTGTAGTGGCTGTTTCTGTGTTTGTATTATTTCTCCCGAAGACCCCCTCTGAATTAAGGTAATATTAGGGTGAGGTTTGGTTGAGTGTAGATTGTGTGAGCTAGCTTCAGTGAAGCAATAATTGTGGGGAAATTCTGAGTACCCAATTCATGTGAAGAGGGAGTAAACTTTAACTGCCCTCAAGGTGTTCGATAAATCGTACGAACGAAAATTGAGTGTTAAGTACCTAAATCTCAGTGTTAATGGAGTTAGAACTAAATTTGGTACACTAATATGGAAGTCCTGAGTACAGATTAGTGGCCAAAAACCATGCCCCAATTGAAAATGGAAAACACATCTGGGCAGTTGAACCTTGGGACGAAGATCCGCAGGTGCAAATAGTTTTTTGCAAGTGCGCCTTCGCACCTGCGAGTCCATCTCCACAGGTGCGACCACTGGTCCACTGAGAAATTTCCGCAGGTGCGCCCTTTTTTTCGGCAGATGCGCAACCGCCCCTGCGACTAAAGTTCCGCAGGTGCAAAATCTTGGCAGCATGGCAGAAAACCAGTGAGTTTTCAAATAGCCTTTCCCGGGCCCGTTCGAGTTGGTTCTTTGCCCTAATTGCAGTATTTTAATATGCTTAACAAGATTCTACTGCTTCACTAACTTCATTTTAATTTATTTTATAGGTACTTTGAGCTAAAAATGGACCCGAACATGAACATAAATGCTCCTTCCAGCCATGAAATTAAGGAGGATGTTGGGGAACGATTTGATGATTACAGGTTCATGTCTGCTGACTGTCAACGCCGGTATTATGACAACCTCCTCACCAAGAAATTAGTGCTTGAAAAGGGGATCGGTGAGGATAAATTGGCCGAGTCGCTCCGGGATTTCTATGACCGTCTGCAAGCTTCCGGATGATCATGCTTCATTCCAACTCCTTGCAAGGTCAACGAGGAGTGGGTTCGTGAGTTCTACGCAAACCTCAAGCGTACAAACTTTGCCGACCCACAACTCATCATCAGAGGCAAAATAGTGAAGTTCGGGTGGAAGAAATTAATGATGCCCTCGGGATTCCGAACCATCCAATTGAACCACTACAAGAGAAAGACCACTGCGACAATGCGGCATGGCTTGTGTTCAAGTTGTATCCTGAAAGCGTCAGAGTAAAGTGGGAAACAAAAGAAAGGGCTTGAAGTCAATCGACTTCACAGCCGAGGCTAAGACAAGGCTTTATATCCTGTGCAACAAGGTATCTTCCAGTGGGAATGTCTCAGACGTGCCTTATACCAGACCCCTGATCATTCCTTGCCTTCTTGATGGCATCCCAGTCAATGTGAGCTATTATATTCTGAGGGAGCTGCAGCACTATGTTTTTGACAGTAGCGCAAGATTGATGTTTCCTTCCCTGATCACTGAGTTGTGTAGGAGGGCAGAGGTCGAGGAGTGCATCACTGATCATTGGCTGCCCGCCGACAAACCCTTCCACCCGTTGAGAGTCAAGGGTGAGGGTGGCGCAGTAAAAAGCAAAAAGAGGAAGGTAACCACCACTACTGTCAGATCCGGATCCTCCTCTCAGACTGCCCCAGCTGAGGGACCGTTTGGGGGAGATGAACTCCCAGCTTGTATCCATTCGGGAGTTAGTTTCACAGCTCCCCAGTGGGCCCTCCACTTCCCAGCTTCCGCCTGATTATTGCTACAGAGCTGAGATGCAGCAGTACTTTGATACTCAGGGTAAGATGGCAACATCTATTACCCAGCTTGACACATCCTACACCAGCTTGGCAAAGGCACATGTTGACCTTAAGAGGCATTTGACAAGGAAAAAGCGAAAAAAGAAAAGAAAGGAGAACTCCTGGTCAAAGTGTGGAGAGGAGTCAAGGCGATCTTCAAGTGGCGGCAGCCGAGCAAGAAAATACCGATTGCGGATGTTTAGGACAATGAGGACTACTCGTTCATGACCGATTGTGATGATGCCGATGTAGATGATGATGTCGAGAGTTCTCAGCAACATTGACCAGCCTCTTCTCCTGCAGTCTGCTAGTCTGATGCAGACATCAGGGAGACCCTCAAACTATGATCTTTATTTTGATATTGTGCAGTGGGGACACTGCAGTGTTTTTTTGTTGGGGGTGGCTTTAAGAGTACATTATAGTCATACTATGATATTGTGTGCCCTTGTTGGGCTTATTCTTTTGATTATGGATATTGTGTGCCCTTGCCGGGCTTATTTTTGATTATATCATGTGCTTTTGGATTGTATTTTCCTTTGTAGCTTGGTGTTATTAGTATTAATTGCTTATATTTTAGTTTTTATTAGTAGTTTCGTTCTTTTATTTTTTATTTTATTTTAGTTTTTATTAGTAGTTTCTATTTTCGTAGTAGTACTTCCTTGGGTTTTCTTCATGCTACGGTTCTTTCCAAAGGAACATTTTTGAAGTGAATCGGGTAATTTTTCCCTATGATAGATGGTGTGACAACTTTTTAAGGAAATTAGTCTTGTTTTGCTAGGAGGAGGCTTTTGGATTATTTGGTACTAACGAAATTGACCTCTTGTATGTGAAATGTAAATTAAGAATACCCCTCCGAATTTCAGTTTTGAATTAAAACAAATAAGTTGCATGGTGAAGAATAATTATTGTGACAAGTATTTGGCTCTTTTAGTGACTCTTTCCCCACTAGTTTGAGAAATATTGCTTTAGACTTCTATTAGAAAGTGATATTGATCCGTCTTGATTAATTCATTTTCCATGTGCATTAGTGTTTGTATAAATAAACCTTGTGTTCACTTCGATCATCTATAACTTGCCCGATTGGTCTTTCAATGCTAATGATAAGTATGTTTGGTTGGAGAAATGACCTTAGGCATTCTTTGTGTTATTTGAAAACCCCTTTGGCCTTTCGAGCCACCATTGTATAGATATTATAACTAGTTACCCCATTTGAGCCTTTAACCTTTTCTTTGGCCACCTCATTACTAACCTTTCCCTTTTGCAAAATAATTCCCTCTTTTGAACCCGCCCCTCCTTGAATATTGAGAATGAGGCAAAAAGCCTAAGTTGGGGGTGGTGTCAAAGTGGAAATTGGTAAGGTTGTACATTGAGTGTAGGATATATACCTCAAAACATTCACATGAAATTATTCACGCTCCAAAAGAAAAATAAAAAAAATGATGAGAAATAAAAGAAGAAAAAGAAAAGAAAAAGAGATATTTGTATAAATATAAATATGGATTCTTGAAGAAAACTAGAGAGGTATTTAAGGTGGTTATATGTTGGTAACCAGGTGCCAATGAGGGATATGTGGTTTGAAAAGAAACAAAGTGCAACAAGAAAGAAAAATGTGAGTAGTGTTCAAGGAGGGTGTAGTCACTTGTATCCTAAATGTTTAACCGACCCTTCCCTAAACCTACATTGCAAGCTTAAAACGTCCTTATGGGATCTCCAACCGAATATTCTTGAATAGGCGATGAATTAAAATAAGGGCAAGCGTATGGCATGATTTGTTGTAACACTTGAAATTCATTGTGAGTGTGAGTGTCTTTGTGAATTTGTCCCTTGTGTTTGTCTATTAAATATAGTGATTTTGGGACTTTCTTTCATGTGAGGGCACATGAACTAGGATGGATTGGTGAAATTGATATATCCGGAAATGAGTGAGTTGTGCATTTGTAGTGAACTAGTATTGTTGAGTCACTTCTTGAGGCTTATGCTTGTCGCTTGATTATTTTGAAACTCCCTTGCACTTCTTGAAGTTGTTTTTTAAATGAGGGAGTTATTCAGGTAAGATGCATACTTGAGCCTAATTATTAGTACCAACCAAATCTATAAGTATAATGTTTAGTTCAAGAATGTGATTTGCAAATGATAGCAATACAACTTGTGCTTGAAATGGTAGAACCTCATTGAGTTGTTGGTTTTGATTTGCTTGAGGACAAGCAAAAGCTTTAAGTTGGGGGTGTTGATGAGTGGTGATTTTACCACTCGTTTTAGCCTCTTTTCGTTAGATTTTGCGTCCTTCAATGATAACATGAGGTTGTTTATAGTTTGTATTGCTCGAATTTCAGAGAAATGATTCCATGAAGTGATTGGCGTTGAATTGAACACAAATTGGTGAAAAGAGCACAAAAACCTTCAGTGATACCGCACCTGCAGATGTTTGGTCGCTGGTGCGACATCGCACCTTCGGAAGTTTGAACGCACCTGCGCAACTGGCTCAAGTGTACACAGGCCGCACCTGCGAAGTGGTTTCCGCACCTGCAGAACCGCATGTGAGGTATTTTGTCCGCATATGCTAAAGCTTAGTCACTTGGAATCTCACCTGCGAGAATTCTTCCGCAGGTGCGGTCAACGCGCATCGGGACTGGACAGAATTGTAAAATCACATTTTCTCAATCCCAACCCACATATACTCGACCTAGCAGATATTTTCTGTATATTTGGCTTAGCTTTGAACATTCTTTGTGTCTTGAAGATTAGAGAAAACATTTGTGGAAGCTAGGGTTTGCACACACACTTGGGTATTGAAGATTTCAAGCTTGTGGTTAAGGTTTTCTTACCCATTTATGATTATTTCTTCATTTCCTTGTTTTGTGTTGAATATTTAAGTGTGTAGTATTATCTCCAACACTTGAATCTTGTTTATGGAAATATTCATATTTAAAGTGTGGATTAAATACCTTGTTGTGCTTATGTATTGAATGATTTTTATTCTTTTATGAAGTGAGTTATTGTTTCTTTAATTATTCTTGTTCTTTAATGTTTCCAAAGGGATTAGCTAACCCTAGGACTCGCCCATTAACTCTGAATTAATTTTGAAAAAGATAATTTGAGGTTGGGAAATATTAATTAACAAGAACTTGAGGCTTTAACCCTCGTTTTATAGATTCTACCTAGGAATAGGATTGAACTACTTGTAGCCATATCCGGAAGTGCTTAATCTCTTAATTGGGTTAGGAATAATTCAATTAGGAAGTCTTGTTAGTCTTCAGAATAAGCTAATTAAGAAATATTGTTCGTGGCTAATTAACATAACTCGCTCATATTTGTAAAATCGTAAAATACATTGGATCGTTACTTGAGTGTAATTCCCGATGCATTCATACTTGTTGCCATTGATCATTTTACTTGCTTTATAGGTTAGTTTATATTTTTGAATTTGTTATAATATGTCCACAACAAAAATCTAAGTGTTTGTCATTGCACAATAAGTGATAATTCTCTTACATTCCTAATCTCCTTCATATTGTTCTCTGTGGGATTCGACCCCAACCTAGTTGGGTTATTATATTTGACATCGATCGCTTTACACTATTTTAAAGTGTAAATTTGAGCGTATCATTAGGAACGAAATGAAACTAGTTAGAGATCATGTACCAATGATTTGGAGAAGTTTGGGTCTTTGGAAAATCACCTATGGAGGTATAGGGTTTGAGAAAATTGAAAAATAGGTGGAAATCCCGTCTAAAATCTCACTTAACAGGTTGCAGATGTCGCATTTGCGACCCAGGGTTCTCATTTGTGACCCTCGCAAAAGCGAAGGAACCCTTCGCAATTGCAAACAAGGAAAGGCTGGGAAAAAGTCGCATTTGCGACAAAAAGTTCGAATTTACGAACAGGGCACACCAGAAACCACCACTATTTTTCCGACCCGAAAATGAGCATAACTCCCTCATACGACTTCCAAATTCGATGATTCTTTTTCCGGTGGCTCTGTAATTACGTTACGGATCTATTGGTTAAAAAAAACTGAATTTGGAGCTAATTTGCTTAATGTGCTATCATTTATGCTTGAAGAAACGATGATGAAGCATAAAAAACAAGCACACCATAGCCTAAACTTATCCGAAACTCACCCAAGCTCTCGGAGCTCCAAACCAAACATGCACGCAAGTCTAAAAATATCATACGGACTTGCTCGTGCAATAAAATCATCAAAATAACATAAAAAACTACGAATTTAACCTCAAAACTCATGATTTTCTCAAGAACACTCAAATTTTCTAACGTTTCAACCGGACGTCCAAATCACGTCAAATAAATTCCCATTCTCACCAAATTTCACAGATAGGACTTAAATATCATAACAAACTTGTACCAAGCTCCGAAACCAAAATACGGGCCCGATACCAACGAGTTCTAACATTAATTTATTTTTTTATTTCCTTTAAAACAAGCATAACAATTTTCTTCAAAAAATATTTTCTAAGGCTAGGGACCTCGGAATTCGATTCCGGGCATACGCCCAAGTCCCATATTTTACTACGGACCTTCCTGGACAGATCCAGGTCTGTTTACTCAAAATGTTGACCAAAGTCAATTAAAACAAAATTTTAACTCTAAAAATTTCTATTTCTCATATTATCACCTAAAAGCTTTCCGAATTCACTCCCTCATTGTGCACGCAAATTAAGGAAATTAAAATTAGTCTTTTTAAGGCTAATGAGCCTAGAATAGTGTCTTAATTCATAAGATGGCCCTTGGATCATCATAATCTCCACCTCTAAAAGAAAAGTTCGTCCTCGAACGGACATAGAAAATTACCTGGATTAGCAAACAAGAGGGGATATCTACTCTGCATGTTCGACTCGGACCCCCAAGTAGCTACCTCAATGGGCTGACCTTTCAACTGTACTCGATTTGAAGGATAACTCTTTGACCTCAACCGACGAATTTGCCGGTCTAAAATGGCTACTGGCTTCTCCTCATAAGTCAAGTGTGATTACCTAAAAATGGGTCATCTTATGTGCATCTAATTTTGACTGTGTTCCGAGGCCCCGAAAGACTCCATTAATCTCACCTCGATGTGCGTGCACAGCCCGGGCGCGTAGCCGGGAAGCCTTTATGTGAAAACTTGATTGAGAGTTAAATTTATGATAAATTAATTGAATAAAATTGACTTTGGTCAACATTTTTGGTAAACGGACCCGGATCCGTGATTCGACGGTCCCGGAAGGCCCGTAGGAAAATATGGGACTTGGGCGTATGCCCGAAATCGAATTCCGAGGACCCAAATTCGAGAAATGAATTTTCAAAGAAAATTGTTTTATAAAAATATTAAAGGCTTATGAAAATGAACCTTAATGTGAAACCTGTGCTGCCGGGCCCGTATTATGATTTCGGCGCTCGGAACAGGTTCGATATGTGTTATATAAGTTATCTGCAAAATTTGGTAAGAAACGGAGTTGATTTGATTGGTTTCGGATCAAAACGAGGAAATTGGAGTTAAAGAAGTTTTGAGGTTTTTAAAGAAGTTCATTTATGACTTGCCTGCAAAATTTGAAGTCATTCCGAGTAGTTTAGGCCGGTTCGGCGCATTGAAGTGAATTCTAGAATTTCAAGTTCTTAGTTTTGATTCAATTTGGTTTTGGGGTGGAATTTTGAGTTTCGTTGTTGTTTTCCATGTTCCGGAAGTTCGAGTGAGTCCGTGTCATAATTATAGACTTGTTGGTACATTTAGACGAGGGCTCGGGAGGGCCCAGGTGCCTCCCGGACACCACACGAGGCCAAAAACCAGCTAAAACAACTGCTGGTGCAGCTGTTGCTGGTGTGACCGCAGGTGCGGTTGCCTAGCCGCAAGTGCGGGACCGCTCCTGCGGTCCCAGCCTCGCAGGTGCGGATCCTCCGCTGGTGCGGAAACCCCTCCGCAGGTGCGACCTCAGCCCCCTTGCCCAAAGTCGCAGGTGCGAGCTCCAGGCCGCAGGAGCGGGACCGCTGGTGCGGACTCCTTCTCCGCAGGTGCGATGCCAGGTTCCCAAGCCCTTTTTCCGCTGGGGCGGTGATTTTCTCGCAGGTGCGGAAATCACTGTTGCCAGCCCCTTTTAAATGTCCAAATTACGGGTTTTTCTTCATTTTACTCACCATCAACCTCCATTTGAGAGCATCCAAGTTTGGGCAGCACCTCCCACGACCACCCACTGTAAGAGGTAAGTTAAACCCCATAATCTTCTAGCTTTAACATTAATTCCTAGTTAAATCCACTACTAAATCATCTAAAAATAATAGAATTAGGTAG
>ML281963.1:16254-49567 GCA_005239495.1 Nicotiana undulata | reverse complement strand
TTTGGGGGCTACGTACGCGCCAAGTGACGAGAGTCCGTACGTAGCGGCTATTATTGTTATGTCCGGGTAGTTAGGCCCACACCATGGCTTGTTTGTTTCTCGTAATGGCTTACATGTTTTCTCGTAATGCCTTGTACGCTTTTCTTGTAATGCCTTAAATATGTTTTTCTCGTAATGCCTTATAAGTTTTCCTTGAAATGCTTCATATGATTATTTGTGATGCCATATGTACCATGAAACTATGTTTTAGCATCGTGTTATTCTTTTGAGGCCTTATGGTAAATAGAAATTATGAAAATATATGGGATCGGGCCGTACGCCACGGCAGAGTTAAAAAGAAATTGTGAAATACGCGGGAGCGGGCCGTACACCACGACAGTGTCGAAAGTAATTGAAAATATATGGGATCGGGTCGTACGCCACGGCAGAGTTAAAAAGAAATTGTGAAATACATGGGAGCAGGCCGTACGCCACGACAATGTTAAAAGTAATTGAAAATATATGGGATCGGGTCGTACGCCACGGCAGAGTTAAAAAGAAATTGTGAAATACATGGGAGCAGGCCGTACGCCACGACAATGTTAAAAGTAATTGAAAATATATGGGATCGGGTCGTACGCCACGGCAGAGTTAAAAAGAAATTGTGAAATACATGGGAGCAGGCCGTACGCCACGACAATGTTAAAAGTAATTGAAAATATATGGGATCGGGTCGTACGCCACGGCAGAGTTAAAAAGAAATTGTGAAATACATGGGAGCAGGCCGTACGCCACGACAATGTTAAAAGTAATTGAAAATATATGGGATCGGGTCGTACGCCACGACAGAGTTGAAAAGAAATTGTGAAATATATGGGATCGGGCCGTACGCCACGGCAGTGTTGAAAGTAATTGAATATATATGGGATCGGGCCGTACGCCACGGCAGAGTTGAAAAGAAATTGTGAAATATATGGGATCGGGCCGTACGCCACGGCAGTGTTGAAAGTAATTGAATATATATGGGATCGGGCCGTACGCCACGGCAGAGTTGAAAAGAAATTGTGAAATATATGGGATCGGGCCGTACGCCACGGCAGTGTTGAAAGTAATTGAATATATATGGGATCGGGCCGTACGCCACGGCAGAGTTGAAAAGAAATTGTGAAATATATGGGATCGGGCCGTACGCCACGACAGTGTTGAAAGTAATTGAATATATATGGGATTGGGCCGTACGCCACGACAGTGTTGAGAAATTATGAAATATATGGGATCGAGCCGTACGCCACCATAGTGTTGAAAAGAAATTGAAATGAATATGGGATCGGGCCGTACACCACGATGAGTGTAGAAGGTACCTTATGGGAGCTGGCCGTACGCCACAGCGGATCTAAAAATTTGTGATTTTTGTATCGTTCGGTGGTCTTACCCTTGAAAGTGCTTTATTGTTTAGTTCAGCAATTGTTTGGATTTCTGCTTTTGATATATATACTTGTTGCTTATTTCCCTGACATGCCTACTGTATTTCATTATATTCTATCATATGTTATTACTGTTGGACCTTAGTGAGTATCGAGTCGACCTCTCGTCACTACTTCTTCGAGTTTAGGCGGGATACTCACTGGGTACATATTTATTTAATATGTACTCATGCTGCACTTTCTTTTCTTTTCTGTACTTGACTGTACAGGTCCGGAGGCTGGTACGTCTGATTATCAGGCCGGTGCTAGATATTGATAGCGTGGTCATACTTCACGGTGAGCTGCTTTCCCGGCGACTTCCTAGCAGCACCCTGGAGTTCTTTTGTTATATTCTCTGTCCATTTCATTCAGACTGAGACCCTGTATATATTGTAGTCATTGTATATTCAGTAGTTGCCCGTGGCACTCGTGACACTGGTTCCTGGCACACACGTTGTGTATATTTTGGGTTGTTGGATGTACATATGTTATGCGACATGCCTATTGGTTGATTTTCCGCACTTGTAGTTTTATTTCACATCACCTCCATTATCATGTTTATATCTGTTTAAAAAATTGGTTAAAAGATGAAATTTGCGTAACGGGGAATGGTAACACTTAGTGTTTCTATATTGGCTGGCCTAACCTAGCCGTTGGGCGCCATCGCGACCTGAATCGAGATTTGGGTCGTGACATCAAGTCTTTATACAATTGGACAGAGCTGAAATCTAACATGTGGAACGGGTAACCATGATATTTCCGGAGCATAGAACCATGGAATACCGGATAAATTGAGGATAACCCTGGAGGAAACATAAGTTTATAAGCCACCTCCCCCACTCTCTCCAGAATCTCAAATGGCCAGATATACCTAGGGCTCAACTTACCGTTCTCCCCAAATCTCATAACACCCTTCATCGGTGATACCCCAAGCAATACTCTCTCTCCAACCATAAATGGCACATCACGAACCTTACGGTCGGCATAACTCTTTTGCCTAGAATGAGCTGCATGAAGTCGATCTTGTATAACCTTGACCTTATCTAAGCCCTCTTAAACGAAGTCTGTACCGAGCCTCTCCCGGCTCAAACCATCTGACTGTCGATCTATACCGTCTACCATATAATGCCTCATAGGGAGCCATTTGAATGCTCGACTGGTAACTTTTTTTGTAGGAAAACTTCGCTAACGGCAAGATTGATCCCAAGAAACTCCAAAGTCAATAACACAAATGTGGAGCATATCCTCCAAGATCTGAATAGTACGCTCGGACTGCCCGTCGGTCTGAGGATGAAGTGTTGTGCTCAACTCAACTCGGTACCCAACTCACGCTGAACTGCCCTCCAAAAGAGTGAAGTAAATTGCGTACCTCGATCAGAAATGATAGGCACGAGCACACCATGAAGGCGAACAATCTCTCGAATTTATATCTCTTCCAACCGCTCCGAATTATAAGTACTTGCCACTAGAATGAAATGTGCTGATTTAGTCAGCATATCCACAATAACCCAAACGACGTCGAACTTCCTCTGAGTCCGTGGGAGTCCCCCAACGAAGTCCATAGTGATATGTTCCCACTTCCACTCAGGAATTTCTATCTGCTGGAGCAAACCACCGGGTCTTTGATGTTCATACTTCACTTGCTGACAATTCAAACAACGAGCCACATAAGCAAAAATATTCTTCTTCGTCCTTCTCGACCAATAATGTTGTCGCAGGTCG
Source organism: Nicotiana undulata (assembly GCA_005239495.1). Taxonomy (NCBI): domain Eukaryota; kingdom Viridiplantae; phylum Streptophyta; class Magnoliopsida; order Solanales; family Solanaceae; genus Nicotiana; species Nicotiana undulata. Next base: position 46,403 of record ML281963.1, on the reverse strand, counting down.
TGGTACATCTTGGCAGCGCTCGGGTGAATAAAATACTTAGAACTGTGAGCCTCTTCAGGAATGAACTCACGAAATCCATCAACATTAGGCACACATATACACCCTGCATCCTCAAAACACCGTCATCTCCAACGGTAACCTTCTTGGCACCACCGTGCTGAATTGTGTCCCTAAGGACCATCAAATGCGGGTCATCATCTTCCCGATCTCTGATACACTCAAATAAAGAAGTCCGAGCGACTGTACAAGCTAGAACGCTGCTGGGCAAAATATCCAACCTCACGAACTGATTTGCCAAGGTCTAAATGTCTGAGGCTAATGGTCTCTCACCGACTGGAATGAATGCAAGGCTGCCCATACTCACTGCCTTCCTACTCAATGCGTCGACCACCACATTGGCCTTCTCCGGATGGTACAATATAATGACGTCATATTCTTTCAATAACTCTAACCATCTCCTCTTCCTCAAATTGAGATCCTTTTTCTTGAACAAATAATGAAGGTTGCGATTATCCGTGAATACCTCACACGACACACCATAAAGATAGTGCCTCCAAATCTTCAATGCGTGAACAATAGCTGCCAACTCTAAGTCATGGACAAGATAATTCTTCTTATGAACCTTCAGCTGTCGAGACGCATATACAATCACCTTTCCATCACCATGCATTAATACTGAACCGAATCCAATACGAGATGCACCACAATACACCGTGCAAAATCCTGAACTCGTGGGAGATACCAACACTGGAACCATAGTCAAAGCAATCTTGAGCTTCTGAAAGTTCAACCCACACTAGTCCGACCATTTGAATGGAACACCATTTTGGCTCAATATGATCTCTATAGTTGTTCATAAACAATTACAGAATCACCAAATAACTTCACGTAACAATAATCCCATTTTCAACCCTTCACAATACTGATAACGAGATGCGATGCATGAAGACCTCATAGTTGTTTACCCGAATTAACGTATCTCATTTAACGCCACATGGGCAGGCACCTACCTCGTAGGTTAAAGCTCAATAATTATAGTATTAATTTGGCAAATTATGCACATATAATTTTTATACAAAAGTTTTCAAATAAACATAACAAGCATGACTCCCTATTAGTACTATAGTAAAAATTTAATTTCACAAGGGAGAATTTAAACACAAGAATTTTCATCACAAGGATCCCGTCCTTATATAACTTCCACCGTGGCTCGTAGCCCGATTTAAATATATCAAATCATATTAAAATTTGAGGATCTCGCCCTCAGTTCGGAATCACAAGTAATATCCACATTGTGCCACTCAAAACATGCCATTTTCTTCTTTTAAACATATTATGTTAAACAAAATTACAACATGTAATGATAGACATAACTATCTCCATAGATATCCTCAATACAAGTATTCACATAAGTAGATTTTTTTTAGAATTACGAAGCTCACCCGATAGTGGAGTATATTAGGAGGACTTCCTTAGATACTCATAATCGAATCAGGTGAAGGAAATTATCACTTTATAATAACCAGAGATTGTACTTGTAATGACACCATCTGGGGTAGCGACCTCAACCATACCATAGAAAATATATTAACAGGCTGGGTCTCCACCTCTAGGAATCTGACCTCCGCCTTCGACATTCCAACCCCTTTTCCCTTAGCTGGTCATGTAAGTTGAGTTGTAATTGCAATGGGGTACGTAGCCTGAGTGCTCTGATGAAATATGACTCTCCCAAGTCTAGGACAATTTCTACCACTAGACGAAATGAAGTATCAACCTGCCCTGAGTCATACAAATATTTTACAATCATATTTGAGTCTTTTAATGAGTCTGTGGACTTGCTTTATGGCTATATGAACCGAAGTAGGAGTATGACGGGCTAACTTATCGAACCTGATGGCATATTCTAACACCATCATGGGGACCTGACGCAACCGTTCAATCCCTATGCGCCACGCATTATGGAGAGTCCGAAAAACAAACTCTTTGAATAGCATTTATGAGAACTAAGTCTAGTAGTTGGTGTTGCATTGGCTGGTCGTCCTCTTCGTAGGCTTGCCACAAACATCGAAGGCCAATTTCTTCTTTTACTATGTTGACCTAACACTGTTGAGCTACCCCAAAATCCGCAACCATGACTTCCACGCTGAGTAGACCTTCCGTAGATTCAAAGTTGTTCATATAACTCAATTGGTACTGAGGCGTAGGGTTATTAAGGAGGCAGACATACCGCAAGTCCCATCTTTATCTCTTGTAAAATCTCAAGCCTTATACATTCCATGACAAAATCGATATTACTCATGACCCCACAATCTATTCCTGGACAGTGGACTTCCCCACTTGGAACGAAGTCATAGGTCACAATGCCAGATAATAAAAAATGTTAAACTTCACAGCTCGTATAAATCAACCCTATTGCTTTTAACTTATTCCCATGTTCCTCGATACTTCATAGCTATGAATCCTTCTGGAACCTGACTGGTCCAACATGTACCGACTTAGATAGAACCTCCACTTCTAGATCCATTTGAGACTTTACAATGGGTGCTGATGTTCTAGCTCTAGACTGAGCTCTTCTTCTGTCTCTTCCCCTAATCGTAACTGTCATTGGGGCTTCATCTCTTGTCCAGTTGTAAACGCTTTGCGTGTTATCTAGATTTGTGAGAGGACAAGAATAGACGAGTTCAATCATCAATGATAGAATAAATTCGCACGATAGAGTAGAATAAAAGTGAAATTGTTCCTAACTTCATAGCCTCTGAGGGATAAGTATACACGTCTCCGTACCGATCCTTCAGACTCTACTAAGTTTGTTCGTGAATTGTGATACCTAGGCAACCTAGTGCTCTGATACCAACTTGTCCCAACCCTCGGGATCGTGATGGCGCCTAACACCACACTTGCTAGGCAAGCCAGTGTTAGAACTTAATTAACCATTTTCCTTTAAATTTATTTAAACACGAATAAACAATTCCAAATAAACACGAAACCCAAAACTTTCCAATGACTAAATCAAGGATAATATTAGAAATAATAAGACGAACCACAAACTAATACTAAATGTATAACTACCTAGGGTCTGGTGTCATAATTCACGAACTACTAAAGAATACTAAAAATAATTGGGCTGAAAGAAATGAATCTCTGTTTTGAATGAAATAAAACAGTATCTATATAGTAAAGGGAACACTCCAGGAATCTGCGGACGCCAGTAATCTATCTCGTGTCTCCGTGCGAATAATGTCAGCTACTACTTTCACTTAACTCTGACCGGTGCCTGGATCTGCACAAGAAGTGCAGAGTGTAGTATCAGTACAACCGACCCCATGTACTGAGTAAGTGCCAAGCCTAACCTCGACGAAGTAGTGACGAGGCTACGGCGGGGCATTAACAATAAAACCTGTGAACAATATATAATAAAGATATAAGGAAATTCAAAACTAAGCAAAACAATAATCTATAGCAATGAATAAAATAACTCAGCAACCTTTTCCAGGTCTCAGATATAACCAATTCTCACATAAGTTTCCAAATTCCACTTTGAAACAATTGTAAGTACATAATATGATAAATAGTAAAGTAAAACAGTATGTTTTCAAATCCTTGTGTTTAAAAATCAGTAAAACATAAATATCCTCCCTTATTGCTCCTTGTTGCGGCGTGCAACCCGCTCCCCCCTTACCACCCTTATTGTTCCTCCCTATATATATCACCCTTATTTCTCCTGTTGTGGCGTGCAACCTGATCCCACCTGTCCACCCTTATCACTCCTTGTTGCGGCGTGCAACCCGCTCCCACCAGACAATCACATCTCTTTATTTATAAAGATAAGATTTTCACAATTTAAGTCAAAGCCTTTCACAATACTTATGTCTCAACAATTGTAAACAGAACAAGTTTCACTTTAAATAACACTAAGAGCAGAATACGAAATAATGACAATAAAACAATGAGTGTTCCGACCTTTATTTTATAAACATTAAAACATGAATATTCTCTCTTATTGCTCCTTGTTGCGGCATGCAACCCCATCCCACCTATTCACCCTTATTGCCCCTCTATATTTATATATCACCCTTATTTCTACTGTTGCGACGTGCAACCCGTTCCCACCTGTCCACCCTTATTACTCCTTGTTGCGGTGTGCAACCCGCTCCCACTAGATAAAACACATTTCATCTCTTTATTTATAATAAAGTTTCACAAATCATATTCCAAGCCTTTCACAATACTTAAATCTCAATTATCATAAACAAAAAACTGTACTCTTCAGAAACTTCACCAATTATCATTACACAGCGAAACCAACAAAAATGTATAATGTAACACTGACAACCAGCTCAACCAGATGTACCACAATGTGACTAAGGAACAAGTAACACTTTCAAAATACTTTAAACAATATTTAACAACAAGTTGACGAACCAAGTAGACATGAAGGAATCAATGATCTAAAACAATTAAACTAGGGATCAATTAAATTGGAAACGGGGAAGGGATCATGTTCAACAAGTAATTTGGTGGTGCATAGATACCCGTCACCTCACCTATACACCACACACATGAAAATTCACATAGCATTTAATTTAGGGATTTCTATTCCCTCTAGTCAAGGTTAAACCAAGCACTTACCTCAATTTCACAAGCAAATCACTGCTCTACCACAACTTTTCCTTTAGAATTTGCCTCTAACCCGCTCGAATCTAATCACAATTGATTCAATATCATCAACTATTGCTTAAAGGAATTAACTTTAATGAAAAACTATGGTTTTCCTATGTTTTCTATCAAACTACAAAAATCGACCGCGGGCCTGCTTGGTCTAAACTCGAGGTTTGGACCAAAAACCTTTTACCCAATCTCCCGAGCCCGGATATACAATTGGTATTGGAATCCGACCTCAATTCGAGGTCCAATTCCCCAAAATTTGAAATTCCTAAGTTCTACCCAAAAAACCCTATTTTTACCATGAAAATCTAGAATTTAGATTGTAATCTTGTTAAAAGTTGTTAGGAATTGAAAGAAACTAGTTAAAGATCGCTTACCAATGATTTGGAGAAGTTTGGGTTTTTGGAAAATCGCCTATGGAGGTTTAGGGTTTTAGAAAATTAAAAAATGGGTGAAAATCCCATCTAAAATCTCACTTAACAAGTTGCAGTTGTCGCATTTGCGACCCAGGGTTCGCATTTGTGACCCTCGCAAAAGCGAAGAAATCCTTCGCAATTGCGGACAAGGAAAGGCTGGGAAAAAGTCGCATTTGCGACAAAAAGTTCCCATTTGCGAACTGGGCACACCAGAAACCAACATTGTTTTTTCCGACACGAAAATGAGCATAACTTCCTCATACGATGTCCAAATTCGATGATTCTTTTTCCTATGGCTCTGTAATTACGATACAGATCAAATGATTCAATAAAAATGAATTTGGAGCTCATTTGTTTAATGTGGTATCATTTATGCTTGAAGAAACGACGGCGAAGTATAAAAAACAAGCACAACATAGCCTAAACTTATCCAAAACTCACCTAAGCCCTCGCGACTCCAAACCAATCATGCACGCAAGTCTAAAAACATCATACGAACTTGATCGTGCAATAAAATCATCAACATAACATCAAAAACTACGAATTTAACCTCAAAACGCATAATTTTCTCAAGAACACTCAAATATTCTAACTTTTCAACCGGACGTCCAAATCACGTCACATTAATTCCGATTCTCACCAAATTTCACAGATAGCACTTAAATATCATAACAAACTTGTTTCGGGCTCCGAAACCAAAATATGGGCATGATACCAACGAGTTCAGTCATTAATTCATTTCTTTATTTCTTTTAAAAACCAGCATAACAATTTTCAACAAAAAATATTTTCTAAGGCTAGGGACCTCGAAATTCAATTCCGGACACACGCCCAAGTCTCATATTTTACTGCGGACCTCCAGAGATCATCGGAACATAGACCTGGGTCCGTTTTCTCAAAATGTTGACCAAAGTCAACTAAAACCAAATTTTAACTCTAAAATTTTCTATTTCTCATATTATCACATAAAAGCTTTCCGGTTTCACGCTCGGATTGTGCACGCAAATCGAGGTAATTAAAAGTAGTCTTTTTAAGGTTAATGAGCCTAAAATAGTGTCTTAATTCATAATATGACTTTTTGGATCATCATAGTAAGAGTCTAAGCGCCAGCATAAAGAGCCTCAGGGCCGACTTAAAAAACCTTAGGGTTAAATATCAACTATTGCCTACTGCTCATCGAGCACAAAACCCCAAGGGTTTCATTCCGAAGTCCAAGTTATCGGACTAATCATTGCTCATCGAGCACAAAACCCCAAGGGTTCCATTTCGAAGTCCAACCCATCAGACTAATTATTGCTCATCGAACACAAAAACCTAGGGGTTTCATTTCGAAGTCCAACTCATCGAACTAATTATTGTCGAGCATCAAAATTCAGAACAAAAAAAGAAGAAGACACAAGCGAGCGGAAGTTCATACAAAGGGAAAATCGAAAGGTTTCTTTTTATATATGTAATGATACAAGGGTATATTTACAATGCCCTCTGAGAAGCCATATACAAAGAATCAGAAAGAAAAAGTCTTGTATATTTTCCCCTCGGGGACTACGGCTCCATTGGCCTCCTTGGGACCAGCTCCCTTGTCGGCCTCTTCCTCATTGTCTTCAGCATCGGATACGAGGAACTTGGCGCCATACGCATCCGCCTTGGCCTCTCAATCTCTTTCGAGAGATCGAAGCCCCTAGCATGGATCTCATCGAGGGTCGACCTCCTGGATTTGCATCGGGCATAATCACTAAGCAGTCTCTCTCGATCAGAAGCCTCCCTCAGCTTCAAACGAGCCTCAACGGCATCTTTCAGTTAAATGGCCACCTTCTTATCGGCCTTTGCTCAGACCTCTTCGGCTTCGGCTCGAGCATCCACAAACTCGGCCTTCTTCTTCAGAAGGTCTGTCTCAAGCCTAGCAATCTTGATCGTCTGAATCGAGTGGCTTTCTCGAGCATTGTGAAGTTGTATCTCGAGAGCAGAGGCCTTGTCCAAAGTGCTCCTTTCGTCCGCATCATGAGCATCTATTTGTGCTCTCAATTCAATATGTACGGAGTTAACCTGATCAACTTCACTCCGAAGGCATTCCAGCTTCTCCGTCTTTCTCTGCAACTGAGATACCAAGGCGTTAGTCTTCGAGAATGGGAGAAAAGCCCGTGTTCCCCCAAACTAAAGGTTACCTATTTCTCGAGGTTGCCTTCATTGTCACGACTTCGATTCAGCTCAGATCGAAAGTATATCAACTCTCCTGCCTTCTTGTCACAAAGGAGCCTGAGGGATTTCTTCCCCTCCAAGGCTTTACCCAACGTAGCCTCGCATCGGAGAAAATAAGACTTGAGCTTATCGAAGGCCTATGAAAAGGAAACTTCCGTTTAAAAAATGAAAACAGGAAGCTGTGAAAGTCGCAAAGTTCACCAACGCTCACCTCAGAACAGAGCTGTTGAGCCTTCTCAAAGGTCGAGTGTGCATCAATTGGCATGGTCCCATCGGCCTCAGTTGACACTCTTAATGGGGACGTGATCGCTCGGAACTCTATTTGATCTAGGAAGCCCCTGGCCCTGAACACCCTCGAAGTACCTTCGACGGGAGAAGAATATGATGGCGAAGGACCTTCATGTTTAACCAAAGAATTAGATCCCTTGACCAAAGCTATTTTTAGGATGAACACAAGTTTTTTATAATCAAGGAAATAATAATAATTACGAATGAGTAAGTAAATAGACAATAATAAGATGCACGAAAAAGTAAAGTGTATTATGTTCGCAGTGCGGATGCCCTTTACAAGTTATCTATTATTCCCTTATATAGGAAATTCCTTAATATAACGTCTACCTCTTGCAATGATCGCTCATTAATGACTAATTATTGCATTAATGTAACATTACAAAGAATAACCGTAGCTGTTGCGTGAAGGTTGTGTCACGTGTGGATCATTAATTGAAGATCTCTGAATCTTCCCGTAGCTCTGTCCGGATTCATTCTGACCGTGTCTCTTCCTTGTTTCAATCCGGTTGAGTTTTCTATAGCTGATTACCCTGTAGATATATAGTGCCGTGCTTTTTTGGCTCGTACCTCATTATAGAAGACTGTCCAGTTTTCATGTTTTCATTGCTCCAAGTAACTGGCTGAGTCATCAAGTCTTATTACACGTGTGAAGCTCTTTTTTACCAATACAGATAGTACCCCCACTTACCATTTATTTATCGATTAATATTTGGTAAGTGGATATGCATTTATGGCGGGAATAGTTTGCTAGCATTTATGGCGGGAATAGTTTGCTACCGCTTCACTCGAAACATTACATCCTTCTCTGAATGTAGGCATTGCATGTCACTTACATTTAATGCTCAACCCCCGCGTCACCTCTGGGTTGGTTCTGCAATTACTCGGCGCCTTTTAGGGCTTTTTGCGGCTGCATCAGTCACGAAGTGACACCTTCAATTATGACTTTCACATCATTGTTTTTTCCCATTTTTGACGGTTGTCTTCGAGTATAAATACCCTTTTTCTTTACTTTCACGAAAAACTTCTAACTTTCATTCTTTATTTGTAAAGAAAATTTTTCCTTGTCTTTGTAAATATGTCTTCTTTGAACCAGCCTAAGGGAGTGATAAACGTTGAGGATTTGATTCCATCTTCTGTTCCAACGCGGATCCAGATAGGTGGTAGGTTGAGGAGTTTAAGTTCTACTCCTTCAAGAGGTTCTTCCTCTTCCCAGATTACTTCCCCTCCTTCTTCTAGGTCTTTAACTTCTCCGAGAGCTAGGGCTTCCAGATCCTCGTCTAGAGGTAGAGAGCATCACAAACCTTTACGCAAACCCCGAGTCTATAAAATCATACCTGCTGAGTTCACCTTCGCTAGGGATAATCAGGCCCTTAGAGATCAGTCGTCATCTCTTGATAGTGCTGATAGGTACCCTGCCCTGATCACTGAAGGTTTAATTCCTCTTGTTCGCAGGGATTGTTTTTGGAAGTCCGTTTTTCCTTTCATAGTTCCAAATGGCAAGCAAAGATTAACTTCTTACAAGACGGGGTATTATTTTGTTTATACCTACCATTTTACCTTTGGGTTCAGACCTCCCATCGATCCAGTTATCATAGAGTTCTGTTATTTTTTCAAAATTTGCGTGGGACAAGTCAGTCCTATTGTAAGGCGAGTTGTTGCATGTCTCAGATGCTTAACTACTTTAGCTTCGGTCCCCTTCACGTTCAATCATCTTATTCACCTTTATTCCCTGATGTTGTTTCGTCAAGGGATTTTTACTCTGGCTGCCAGGATTAAAAGAGTGTTGGTGACCCCTGATGATGATAAGGATAGGGGTTGGTACCTTCGGTACGTTGCTGTGCCTACTGCTGTTCCCTTACATGGGCTAATGAGATCGTGCATACTTCTTTAAAGGTAGAGTGCATTTACTTGCATTTCATTCTTGTACATGTATTTACCGTATCTAATTGGTTTTCTTTTTGTAGATCAATCTTATAGGCACGGAGCTTATGAAGAAGGTTTCTAACACGGAGCAGGAAGTGAAAGAGTGGCATGCTGAAGCAGATAACTAGAAGGGTCAGTATGAATGCTTAAGGCTCGATATGGAGGCCTTAGAAGAAGAAAAATGTACCTTGGAGCAGCAGGTGAGAGTCATGGCGGCAGAGTTGGCAGTGGAGAAGGCTTCTTCTAATCAAGAGGGCAAAGATACGAACATCCTTGAATCCGCATTTGCTGAGCAGTTGTCTCGTGCCTCAGAAGAAGTTAGGAGTTTGAAAGACTTACTGTACCAAAAGGAGGAGTATTCAGGCGAGCTTGTGCAGTTACTTACCCAAACCCAGGAGGATCTCCGTAATTCCTTAATAAAATTCAATCCCTGGAAAGGTCTATCGCACCTTTAAGGGCCTCTAATGATGTTGTTGTGGCTGAGAGGGACGGGCTAAGAGCTGAGTTTATGATATGGGAGAAGGATTACGAATCTCTTGAAGACGCGGCAGCTGTCGATGTTAGTTGGGCATAAATGAACTCTCGCCTTGACACATTGACTGAAATGAGTCGAGAGAATTTCGACCTTAATGCTGAAATTGCAAAAATCAAGGAAGCCATGGAGAAGGATCAACAAGGTCAGAATCTCTCTTCACCTGAAGGTGAGGCTCCTTCTGTTCAAGTCTCCTCGTCCCAAGATGCTCCTGCTCCCTCCGCCAGTGAAGAAGTCAACCCCACTCCTGATGAAGTTCAAGAAGTTTGGTTCCTCCTTTTTTTTTCTTTGTTTCAATTGGTGGTTACCCCCAGTCCCATCGGGGGTAAATTTGGATCTCTTAAAGTCCCCAAATGACAAATTAGGGGCACCTTAATGTAAAAACTCTATATACGGCCAAGTATAAGTTAATACTTAGTTTCTACTTAGCCGTTTTAATTAATGCAAGTATGACTTTTGTATTGAGTTTCTGTTTCACTCTTTATGTCCTTTGCATGCTTTATTTTCGAAGTTTTAGTTTTACCTATGAGTTTTGCATATAAAATGCTTTAAATTATCTGCACCTTTTCGTAGTAGGTACGATTTTGTGAAAGATGGCCCTTCTCTCTTGATCGACACTTAATGAAGAAGACGTCTCAACTTCATAATGGTGTAATAATGCAATAGAGAGATAGGAATTTTTCACATGTTTAAGAATGTTTCTGAAGAAAGTTTTTGTTTGAACTTTCACAACATTTTACATGTGTTTTATCATCGTCTAAAACTCATATTGCAACTGTTTTCTTTTAACAGGTTTGATATACACTTGTATTTCGTAACTTTTGTTTGCTTGTAACAGTTTTTATAAAAGTAGGGGTCTTCACCCGTAACTATTTTTGTTGATAACAGTTTTTAATAATCATGAGGGAAATGCTTTTTTCATCCGTAACTGCTTTATTTGATAATAGTTTTTCGAATAAGTGCAAGGATTTTGATCTTTCATCCGTAACTATTTTATTTGATAACGGTTTTCTATATGAGTACAAAGATTTCGTAACTGTTTTTAGTTACAACAGTTTTTTGAATGAGTACAAAGATGATGATTTTTTATCCACAACTGTTTTTAGTTACAACAGTTTTCTTCTTGAATAAGTACAAAGATATGTATTCCTTCCTTGTAGCTAATATTTTGATTTTTAACCTGAACATTTGTTTTATATCTATGAATATTGTTCGAAGGTTTTTGGACCAGGCTTTGTGCTTTGAGTCTTTGGCTCTTTTGATTTTGCTCGTATCACTTGACTTGTTGGGTAGATGGATCTTCAGGCTCGAGCTCTGACTTTTTGATAGTCTTCTTCGCTTCGTCTTTGCCTTCCATACTGTATAGTCCCCCAAGTGTTTGAGCTTTGAAGAATGAAATCTTGAGCACTTGACTATTCCTTCCTTGTGGTCCTTTTCCTGAAAAGGAAAAACATACGGGACTCGAAGGTATATAGGTTTTAGATGATGACTTCTTAACCCTTTAAAACGTCCATCAGAAAGTGTAACCCTAGACCGGGAATTCATTTACTTCCTTGTGTCTTTGCAGGTCTTATGTCATCATTTGGTGATGGGTTAGATTTTTGCCTATCATCTAAAACTGTTAGTAAAATTCTAACTGTACAAAAATAAAATCGAACGTGCGATACTTGACCGGGGGTATTCCTTTTTCCTTAGAAGTAATGCTTCTTCAAATGGATGTGTCATGACCCGAAATCCCACCCTTCAGGCCGTGACTGCATCTAACGTTGAACCCGCTAGACAAGCCAACATGTACTGTTAATCTAACATAGAGATACCATCTTAACCGAAATAACAAAACACTTTACAGTTTTTAACAGCGGAAATGGAATAACAATTCTAAAATGCTAAGTGAAATAGTAAATTCAGAACGTCGCATAAGCCCCAAAAACCGGGATGTCACAACTCACGAACTCTCTATAGAGTGCTAAATACAAGTCTGAAAGGAAAATACATCATTGTCTTTGAGTCTAGCGGAAAATGTAAGACAATAAGAGATCCAAAAGGGAGAAGAGACACCAAGGCCCACGAACGCCAGCGGGTATACCTTGAAGCTCTGGGTGGACTGAAGGTGACTCCCTCAATGCTGTCCACTGGGTCCGGGTGCGGGATCTGCACAACATTAAGAAGTGCAGTGTAGCATCAGTACAACCGACCCCATGTACTGAGTAAGTGCCGAGCCTAACCTCGGCCGAAGTAGTGACGAGGCTAGACTTAGCAACAACGTTAACCTTTCCTATTCTACAACATAACAACATGGAAGACAAGGCAAGAGACAAACAAACAAGCATGGGATACGAGAGCAGTTATAGGGGAAACAGTGAGATAGAGCAGTCAAATAAACGGTTAAAGGAATGGACAAGGAAGACAATTTAACAAAGAATGATAAGGAAGCAAACGTAAATGCCAGAAATGAAAATAATGGCACGGCATCACCCTTCGTGCTTTTACTCTCTTCCTCACAATGCAATGTACGATGGTAAATAATCATGAAACATGGCACGACATCACCCTTCGTGCTTTTACTCTCTTCCTCACCAAAAAAATTACAATATAAATGGCAAGGAATGCAACATAGTGGTAATACAACTCAAAATCACCCGGCAAGGGGAAAGTATCAGTCAATATCATAACAATTGCCCGGCAAGGGTCTCAGCTATAGCCAATCATCTCAATATATCCTTTACAATTGGGTTCTCAATCGAACCAATACATCATGAGTTCACCACCCAGAGATTTCACTATATTCAACTTCCAAGTAGAGACAAATTCATATTATGACGAACATGGAAGTAATAATAAGGTTTTTATCAAAAATAGACTCACGGGCATGCTGGACACTCAATGCATAGGTACTCGTAGCCTCACATATTCACTGAACATGATAAACACTTAACACACAACACACAATACCTATTCCCTCACCAAAGTTAGGCAAGACACTTACCTCGGGTCCAAAAAATAGTAATCAGCCCTCTAACACCGCCTTTCCTTTAGAATTCAACTTCGGAATGGTATTATCTAGACATAATTAACACAAGTATATCAATAATGACTCAATAAATCAATTCCATAGCCTAATTACCCATTTCCAAGCATTCTTCCAAAAATACCAAAATTCGACCCCGGGCCTGCTTGGTCCTAACACGAGGCTCGGACCAAAACCTGATCACCCATAACCCCACGCGTTAGAATATATAATTTGTTTTGAAATCCAACCTCAAATTGAGTTCGAATTACCCAAAATTCCCAAAAACCTAACTTTACCCAAAACCCCTAATTTCTACTTTGATTTTAGGATTTTAGGCCTAGATTCTAGAAATTAGGGAAGAGAAGTGGAAGAAATTGGTGTTAGAGACACTTATCCAAAAGGTTATGGAGGTATAATAGCTTGTGGGGTCGTCAATGTGGTCTCGGAGAAGAAGGAATTGATGAAGAAGTGGAATTCCCGAAATAACATTCTGTTTTGACTTAAGGAAATAACTGAGCGATTTTGTTCTTTGCGATCGCGGAAGAGAAGTTGTGATCGCAGAGCTTGAAGTTTTACTATTATTCGATCGCGGAACAAGGAGGTGCGATCGCGGAAGAGAACGGGCCAGGCGTCTGCGATCGCAGACGAAACTACGCGATCACAGAAAGATACTACCGAGCCCCTACCTGACTCCACTGACACACTATGCGATCGCGGAGGACGAGATGCGATTGCATAGTGCAACCCAGCTACCCCTTCACCTAAGCCTATGCGATCGCGAATCAATGGATGCGATCGCAGTGAGGGAAACACCAGACACCAGAAGCTGAGTTTACACCAGATTTTTGACTCTTTTACACCCCGTTAGCTACCCGAAACTCACCCGAGCCCTCGGGCTCAAAACCAAGAACACACACGACTCCCAAATCATCCTACAGACTTATTCATGTATTTAAATCACTAAAATAGCATCACAATAAAGGATTTAAACTCCAAAATTCATAGTAATTCCTTAAAACCTCATAAAGCTTAATTATTCCGATTTTGATCCGAAACACATCATTTCAAGTCCGTTTTACACCAAATTTCACAGATAAGTCACATAACATATATTAAACCTGTTCGGGGCTCCGGAAGCATAATACGGGTCCGGTAATACGGTTTTCACATAAATTATCATTTTAAAAAACCTTTATTATTTTCAGAAAACAATTTTCTTTAAAAATTCATTTCTCGGGCATGAGACATCAGAATTCGATTCCCGGCATACGCCCGAGTCCATATTTTCCTACAGACCCTCCGGGACCGTCAAATCACGGGTCCGGGCCCGTTTACCAAAAAATTTGACCAAAGTCAACTCTATTCCATTAATTATTATAATATTCCATTTCATCAAGTTTTCACAAAAAAACTTCTCGGCAACACGTTCGGGCTGCGCACGCATATCGAGGTGAGATTAACGGAGGCTTTCGGGGCCTCGAAACATAGATTTCGCAAAATATAAACAAGATGACCTTTTGGGTCATCACAATCTCCACCTCTAAAACAAACATCCGTCCTCGAATGGACATAGAAAAGTACCTGAGTCTGAGAAGAGAAGGGGATAGCGACTCCTCATATCGGACTCGGACTCCCAAGTAGCTGCCTCGGCAGGCTGACCTCTCCACTGAACATGGACCGAAGGATAACTCTTCGATCTTTACTGACGAATCTGCCTAGATAATATGGCTACCGGCTCCTCCTCATAAGTCATATCCTTGTCCAACTGGACACCGCTGAAGTTGAGAACATGAGATGGATCTGCAATATACCTCCGGAGCATAGATACATGAAACACTGGATGTACGACTGATAAATGCGGTGGCAAGGCAAGTCTGTAGGCCACCTCTCTTAACTTGTCCAAAATCTCAAATGGACCAATGTACCTAAGGCTCAACTTGCCCTTCTTCCCGAACCTCATCACACCCTTCATAGACGACACTTTAAGAAACACCTGATCTTCTATCATGAAAGCCAAATCTCGAACTCTGTGATCTGCATAACTCTTTTGCCTGGACTGAGCTGTACGAAGTCTATCCTGAATAGTCTTCACCTTGTCCAAGGCGTCCTGGACTAAATCAGAACCCAATAACCTAGCCTCTCCCGGCTCAAACTATCCTACTGGAGACCGACATCGCCTACCATACAACGCCTCATAATGAGCCATCTGGATGCTCGACTGATAGCTGTTGCTGTAGGCAAACTCCACTAAGGGAAAGAACTGATCACATGATCCACCAAAGTCGATGACACATGCTCGCAACATATCCTCCAAAATATGAATAGTACGCTCGGACTGTCCGTCCGTCTGAGGATGAAATGTTATGCTCAACTCAATCTGTGTGCCCAACTCTCGCTGAAATACTCTCCAGAAATGGGAAGTAAATTGAGTACCTCGGTCTGATATAATGGATAGGGGCACATCATGCAATCTGACAATCTCTCTCATATAGATCTTTGCTAACTTCTCTACTGAATATGAAGCCGACATAGGAATGAAGTGTGGTGACTTGGTCAGCATATCCACAACAACCCACACTGCATCAACCATCCTCTGAGTCCGTGGAAGTCCAACTACAAAATCAATCGTGATACACTCCCACTTCTACTCGGGAAGTTGAATCTGCTGCATCAAACCACTGGGTCTCTAGTGCTCATACTTAACCTTCTAACAATTCAAGCACCGAGCTAAATAAGCTACAATATCCTTCTTCATCCTACGCCACCAATAATGCTGCCGCAAGTCCTGATACATCTTTGCGGCGCCCGGATGAATAGAATACCAGGAACTATGGGCCTCATGTAGTATCAAATCACGAATGCCTTCAACATCGGGTACACAAATACGACCCTGCATTCTCAAAACTCCCTCGACATCAACTGTGACCTGCTTGGCACGTCCGTGCCGAACCGTATCTCTAAGAGCACATAAACAAGGATCATCATATTGCCTGGCACGAATACGATCATACAATGAAGAACGAGCGACGGTATGGGCCAAACACTGCCACCCTCAGAAACCTCCAACCTCACAAATCGGTTGGCTAACGCTTGAACATCCAAAGAAAGAGGCCGCTCTCCAACTGATAAATAGGCAAGACTACCCATTCTAACTGACTTCCGGCTCAAAGCATCGGCCACCACATTGGCCTTCCCCGGATGATAGTGAATAGTAATATCATAATCCTTCAGCAACTCTAACCACCTTCTCTGCCTCATGTTCAACTCCTTTTGCTTAAACAAGTATTGCAAACTCTTGTGATCAGTGAATACCTCACACGGTACCCTATACAAATAGTGCCTCCAAATCTTCAAGGCATGGACAATAGCTGCAAGCTCCATGTCGTGAACTGGATAATTCTTCTCGTGCAACTTCAACTGAGGAGATGCATAGGCTATGACCTTGCCATCCTGCATCAATATCGCACCGAGCCCAACCCGTGACGCATCACAATACACGGTATACGGACCTGAACCTGTGGGCAATACCAACACTGGTGTTGTGGTCAATGCTGTCTTGAGCTTCTCAAAGCTCGCCTCACACTCCTTGGACCATCTGGACTGAACACATTTTTGTGTCAACTTGGTCATCGGGGCTGCTATAAATGAAAACCCCTCCACGAACCGGTGATAATAGCCTGATAGGCCTAAGAAGCTCCAAATATATGTGGCTGAAGTGGGCCTAGGCCAATCTCTCACTGCTGAAACCTTCTTCGGATCCACCTGAATGCCCTCTGCCGACACAACGTGGGCCAAGAATGCCACAGAACTCAACCAGAACTCGCACTTAGAAAACTTGGCGTACAACTACCGATCTCTCAGAGTCTGGAGAACAACCCGAAGATGCTTCTTATGCTCCTCTCAACTACGTGAATAAATCAAGATATCATCTATAAACACGATAACGAATGAGTCCAAATAAGACCTGAATACCCGATTCATCAACTCCATAAATGTAGCGGGGGCACTAGTCAACCCAAAAGACATCACCTTCTCATGACTATCTTCCTCCGTACATGTTTAGACAATAACTTCTTTTGTACCTATTTGAGCAATAATTGCTTCCATACTTGTTTTGTCGGCAGCTTCTGCCTTTGAGATTTTTCTATCTTTTGATTCTTCCGTCTCTACTTTTTTGTTATAGGTCACCACATAATTTATATTTCTAGAGGTCTGCTGATCACCTATAATCTATTGGATTCCCCATTAAGAAGGGAATTTAATTTCCTGATGTAAGGTAGACGGTACCGCTTTCATGTCGTGGATCCATGGCCTTCCCATGATTACGTTATAAGACATGTCAGTATCGATGACTTGGAATCTGGTGTTTTTGATTACTCCCTCAGCATAAGTGCTAAGTTCAATTTCTCCTTTGGTTATAATCGTAGAGTTACCAAACCCTTATATGGCTCGTGCCTTTGGGATTACTTGATTTCCCAAGGGCATTTCTTCCACGACTCTTAGCAAAATGATGTTGATTGAACTACCTGGATCGATCAATACTCTTTTAACGTTAGTGTCATGAATGAGTAAGGATATTACCAGAGCATCATTGTGGGGAAGCATTAGTCCGCCGACATCTGCATCATCAAAGACTATATTGTCTGCATTCGGATTTTCTCGAACCCGCTTTCTGTGTGTAATTGTGAACTTTGTGGCTACTTTGAAAACCACTTCGTTTACTTCTTTACCTCCGTGTATTACGTTGACAGTTCTTTTTGGAGATGGAGGTTTCGGGGTCTCCTGCCTGTTCTTCATGTATGCATGTTTACCTTTTTCACTAAACAATTCTGTTAAATAGTCCTGTTTTAATAATTGTTCTATTTCACCTTGTAAAAATCTGCAATCTGCAGTTCTGTGTCCATGATCATTATGGAACTCACACCAGAAATCTGGGTTCCTTTTATTTGGGTTGGACCGCATTTCTTTGGGCCATCAAACCTTATCACCCATATTTCTTAACATTGAAACTAGTTCGGAAGTAGTTACATTGAAGGTATGATCCCCAATTCGAGTATTACCTCTAGTTCGTTCATCTCGATCCTTTCTGGATCTTGATGAGGATGAGCCGGCATCTCTGCTCGATGGTCTATATTTTGACCGAGTACTTTCGAACCTGGGACGAGTGTCTCGTCCCGAGGGTCCCATGTAAGGATCATACCTGTTTTTACCTGATCTCCTGTCTGATTCGAAACGCCTTGACATGATATGATTTTCATCCTTTGAACGAGCGATGGTATCTTCTTCTATACGAAGCTTGGTGTTGTACCTGTTATAGACATCATTCCATGTCGTAGATGAAAATTCTCTCAAGCTTTCCTTTAGTCTTCTCGTGGCTTCTAAACTTTTGTCATTTAGGTTGCTTGCAGATGCCATGGCTACCCAATTATCAGGCTCCCTTGGTTGTTGCATTCTTTCTCGCTGGAACCTGTCTACAAATTCACGGGGTAGTTCCGTGTTACTTGCTTTATTTTAAATATGTCCTCCATTCTTTTATCGACTTTTTGCGCACCGGAGTGTGCTTTTATGAAAGAATCTGCAAGCTCAGCAAAAGAATCAATAGAGTTTTCAGGGAGAAGAGAATACCAGGTTAATGCTCCTTTAGTAAGTGTTTCCCCAATTTTCTTGACTAAGACCGACTCAATTTCTTGTTTTGTTAAGTCGTTGCCTTTCACTCCGGTGGTAAAAGCAGTCACATGGCCGCGTGGGTTGATTGTTCCGTCATACTTGGGAACATCAGGCATTTTGAATTTCTTGGGTATAGGCAAGGGTGCCGCACTTGGTTTCCAAGGTTGTTGAGAATATCTATCAACCTCAATGCCTTTGATAACAGGTGGTACTCCAGGAATTTGCTCGATTTGATTGTTTTGTTCCTTCACTTATTTCTGCAAGGTTATTAATAAATTTTATAGTTCAGAGTTATTAGTCATACCTGGTCTTGTTTCGAGTGATTCATTAGGAGTATCTTCCCTTGCTGAGTTTACCAACCTAGATTGGGGATTTTCCATGGTGATGGTATTATTTAGAGGTGGTGTTTGTGATGCAGGTGATGCCGCTGGTAATCCCCTAGCGAATTCTTGCAAAGCCTGGCTCACATACTCTGCAATCATTTGCTTCACCAGATCTTGTTCTACCGTTTGATCATTATAATTGTTGTTGTTGTTGTTGGATCTTTCCGGGGATTTCTCCCTTGAACCTCGAGGGGTTCCAACGGGTGGTGAAGTTCCATCCCTTTGTTGGTTATTGTCGTTGGGGTTCGACATAGTTTTGAGGATATTGCTTGACGAAGATTATCAGATTCCCGGTAACGGAACCAATTTGTTTAACCAAAGAATTAGATCTTATGACCAAAGCTATTTTTAAGATGAACATGGGTTTCTGATAATCAAGGAAACAATGATAATTATGAATGAGTAAGTAAATAGACAATAATAAGATGCACGAAAACGTAAAGTGTATTATGTTCGCAGTGCGGATGCCCTTTACAAACTATCTCTTATTCCCTTATATAAGGAATTCCTTACTATAACGTCTACCTCTTGAAATGATCGCTCATTAATGACTAATTATTGCATTAATGTAACGTTACAAAGAATAATCGTAACTGTTGCGTGAAGGTTGTGTAACGTGTGGATCATTAATTGTAGATCACTGAATCTTCCCGTAGCTCTGTCCGGATTCATTCTGACCGTGTCTCTTCCTTGTTTTAATCAGGTTGAGTTTCCCGTAGCTGATTACCTTGTAGGTATATAGTGTCGTGCCTCTTTGGCCCGTACCTCTTTATAGAAGCCTGTCCAGTTGTCATGTTTTCATTGCTCCACGTAACTGGCTGAGTCATCAAGTCTTATTACACGTGTGAAGCTATTTTTTACCAATACACTTCACTCCTTCCTTCTCGAGGAACATTCCCCCCGAGGTAAGAGACCCGGGTTTAGCAGTCTTATCTGCCTCGGGAGACTCCTCGGTCTTGGCCGTCGATGTGGTTCTATCCCTAACGGTTACATCACAGCTCGTATATCGGCCGATGAATATAAGGTTTTCCCCAGAGGCAGCATTCTCTTTATGCCTCCGGAAAGGCCCCGCCTCATCCTGAATATCCTCGTCCCTCCAGGATCCCTTCCGCTTGTTATCATTCCTTGACCCCGAAGCCGACGATCCTTCCTCTTCTCCAAGAGGGAACGACCTCACCTCAAAAAATTCTCCAATGCCTGCAGCAAAGAAATTAGTAAACACAAAGAGAAGTATTCCTTAATAAAGGAATCATACGACACTTACCATGGTGTTTTTCTTTGCATCTGCCCTTCGACAGATCCCTCCACTTGCGTTCATCGTATGTTGAACAAGCTGCCAGTTTTCGAGTCAAATCTGCCAGATCAGGGACCTCATATAGCAGCCACAAGATCGCTTCGAAGAAAGATAGAAAATATTCTTACAGTGTCTAACTCCAACAAAAACAAAAAATGACAAAGTATGGTGTATCTCTTACGCATGAAATTCCATTTCTCAGGAAACAGATGGAACTTCGTGGGAATAATATCAGCAGTCCTCACTCGGACAAACCGACACATCCACCCTCGGTCCCCATCTTCATCGTTACTTTCAATAAAGTACTTGGTGGATCGACGTCATAGAATGATCAAACCTCGATAATGTAGAGGCCCATACAGCCTCATGAAGTGGCTGAGGGTGAACTCTAGCTCAGTCTTCTTAGCAAAGAATCTTATCATCAACACAATTCGCCAGAACGACGGGTGAACCTAGGCCAAGGTAACCCAATACTTTTGGCAAAACTCGAGCACGACTCGATCGAGAGGGCCCAGCGTAAAGGGGTACATATATACATTTAAGAACCCCTCTACATAGGCCATGATACCCTCTTCCCGGGAGAGTACCTGTAGCGCCACCTCTTCTCCCAATCCACAGTCTCTTCTCACATCCTCGAGGTGTCTCTCTTCTATTAATGGAATAAACCTCGATGCATGCTCTCGATGGCCCGAAACATCGAGAGGTCTTTCCAACGTAAAATCCCTTCTCGAGATGAAACAACTCGAGGTTAGCTCGCCGAACGCCGACGGTGTACCACGGGCCGGGCAGGAAGCAGAGGTGGAACTTCCCTCTTCCTGGTGAACAGAGTTGGGCAAGGCAACCATGACTACTTGCAACGAGAAAGAAAGGATGAAGGCTCGGGCAAAAGCATTGAACTAAAATGGCAAAAGAGCTAAGAGAAGAAAAAAACTCTGAAGAGAAAACCAATTTTCCAGAACAACAAAGCCCTCAATGACGAGGAAATGAGTATATATAAGAAGAAGAGGCGACTATTCATTTGATGTGATAGAAAATCAGCTCTGACAAAAGCCATTATGGCTTTTTGGGAAATGTACCGGCAAGGCCACCTCGGTCATTTCACAGTCATGTCATAAGAATGACGCCATCATGCAGGGATTGAAGGATCAGAGAGTAAAATCGACCCCTTATCAACCCGACCCTGAGAAGATATGTAACTAAAACGGGAATGGTCTGATCTCGAGGATCTCTTTTACTCCAAATTCGGGCTCAAAGGAGCCAAGTTCCAATTCGAAGATTAACTTTTGCATAAACACAACGGCAAAGTTTTGGAAGACATTAAAACGAAGAAGTCCTTTGTATTCCCAAAAATATATGTTCAAGAGTGCTTTACAAAACTCCCCGGGGAGCCCATATACAAAAAAGAAGAAGTGGAAATAACAAGTAGGCCTATTCTTCGCCCTCACTACTGCCCGAGTTTCTTCCAAATCCCTCATTCGAAGTATTCAAAATTGTTGATTCCTCTCCCAAGGCCCTGACCTCTTCAATCTTGGTAGAGAGATCGAACCCTCTGGCATGCACTTCCTCTAGGGCTCGTCTCCTAGCCTCCGAACGAGCATGAGCAATGGCTTGAGCCAGTTTGAGCTCGGCCTGCTAGGATATCTCCCTGGCCCGATCATTTGCGGCAGCGACATCCCTTTTGTATGAAGATACGAATGCATCAGCCTCAGATTTGGCTGCGGATATTGCAGTAGACTCCTCTTGAGCACCTCGAAGAAGTCTATGAGTCAAGGCTAAATCACCCTTAAGAATATCCTCTCCGAGGCTACAACATCATAATGCCGCTTCACCTCGAGGATCTCAGCATCCTTGGCGACAATTTCTTCCCGGAGCTGCCCCACCAGGGCATCCCTTTGCTCAATCTACAAATATTGAGTCAAGCTGATTAGCGCCAAGGCACGACGATAAAAGATAAATTGGTGAATACCAGATTACCTACTCAATGAAGTTGGCCCTCTTCGTGAGCTCTTTCTTTGAGCCTGCCCGGAGGTCGATCAACTCCTCCTCTTTTCGGGAACATAAAGCCTTCAGCTCGCTTGACTCCGATGTGAGTTTCTCGAGCTCCTTCTCAAGAAACGTCAGCTCGTCTTGTAGCTTGGATAAAGCTTGGTCATACAACTTCTTGACCTACAACGCAAAGGAGGAAAGTTAGATACACAAGAATAAAAATTCGAGGCACAAATAGTATGTCAAGAAGATCACCTGATTTTGGAGTCTCTCAGCTTCTTCGAGAGCGATGGGGGCATCGGGATCGGCACCTTCGTTGACGCCATGAAGTAATCATTGAACGCATCGTCCTCTCCATGATAGGTACCCACATAGGGAACATCCCTATCCTGGGCATCCCGTATCTCCCCTGGAGAAAATGACGGGCCCGATTGAAAGCCACCTGCGACATCAACTTCTATAGGGGCTTTCTCTCGCCCTCGAAGAGTCTCAGAATTAGGCTCTCCGAACTCGCCAATCAAGGGCTCATCGACACGGACTGTATTTTGCCCGACCGGTGGATCGGGGAGTGCATCCAAACCCTCTTCGAGGGTCTCCTCAGCACGAGGTGGATCCGCGTCGGCCACCTCCGAATCAGCGGTCTTCTACCCAGCAACTGTTAAAGCATCAATGCTTAGTCTTACCCTTTGTACCAAAGGGAGACAATCATCATCTTCGTCTTCAGTACGAAGACTTGTTGCAGCAGCCGAAGTCAAGACCATGGCATCGTCTTAGGCTTTCGAGCATTGGGTTTCTTTGACTTTTGAGACTCCGTCGGCATCTCCTTCTTCCTCTTTTTACCCTTAGCGTGTTTGTGGGATTCCTCTTTGCCAGGAGGCGGCGGTCTCATCAAAACGGCCTTCCGAGGCCTGCATCTGCATGAGATATCAAACATTTCTCCATAAAGATTATCCATAAAGAATTTGGAAATAATAGCAATAAGGTCTTACCGTGGTTCATGGCCTGCCATCACGTCTTGGCCAAATCGCACCAAACGCGCTTGTTATATAGGGAGGTGGAGTCTAAGATTGTGACCCATCCCGGGATGTCCTGGACTGTGCCGGGGAACCACACGATGGCTATACAATTGGAAGAGAATCAAGCAAAAGATAAAGGGGTCAGTTCAAAAAGAAGAAAAGAGGTGATAAAACATGCTCGATATGGGGAAACTTACGCTTCATGTTCCGTTCCTCTGGGAATGGAATCCTCTCAGCACGGATAAAGTCTAAGGTTCTGAGTTGAAAAAATCGGCTCATCCATCCCTGGTCTTTGTCCTCATCGATGCAGGCAAAGAATGCATTGGCAAATTGATGTTGTAGATTGACTAAGCCCCATCGATAGAGACGAGGGATAAACAACCTGATCAGGTGATCGAGGGTGAAAGTCACCCCCTCGACCATGTTGGAGAACTATCGAATCATATAGATAATTCTTTAAAAAAAAGGATAAATTTGATCAAGCGTCACTCGATACTGATGACAGAAATCGAGGATCACCGGGTCTATCGGTGGGGAAGAAGAGTCTACGGGGCCTAAAGTGAAGGGATATGTATATACGGTAAGGAAGCCAGCTTTATGTGTAACTATGCTTTCCTCAGGTGAAGGGATTTGTACTTGCACTTCCTCCCCCCCAGTGGCAGTCTATCTTTACTTTCTTGGTGTCGGTCATTACACTTATGTATCAAGACATGGGCTCGCATCAGCCCGGTGTCGAAAAGGGGTTTCTCGATGGTGAAATCAGAGATCATGTCAAAGGGACCAGGAATGCACTACTCGATACTGGGAGGTGTTTTCGATTTTCCCTTATACGGGCGTGGCAAAGAAGTGGCTCCCTCTTTCTGAGGTGTCGTTTTAGAAGTTTTGGCCATGGCTATAACTCTTTTTCAAAACAAGAAGATGAAAAAGTGAATGCAGAAGAAGGATGAAAGCAAACAACTATTAGTAAAGATGTGAAGGCTTGAAAGTAATGTTAAAGTTTGAAAGATAGAAGATGGAAGTATTTCTAGGAACCGTTTAAGCACGATGGGGGAGTGGAAAGGTCGACCAATAACGGCTCGTGGGCTTTTCGAGAACCGTTCTGACAACGACCATTGTTCACCCTTCTGTCAAATCAATTAATGGTCTCAGGTGGCTGACGTCACAATGCTGATATCGAAGAGGCAAGAATTAAAGGCCGTTTCTTATCATTTCATTCTAAGAAACGCGGGGACTATCTGTATACGGCTAAAATTGGAGAGTCCGATTTTATGACCTTTATGACATTTCATAACCCGTCTTCGAAGAGCTCTGAGCAAAGTTCATGGTTTGACACCGAGGTATCCCTCGAGAAAGCACATAAAAGGTACACTGTGCTCGACCTCGGAGCATTGTAAATCGATGCCCATCATGGAAAAACGGGAAATTCCCAAGGCCACGTGGTTGGAGCTGACCCAGTCTGCAAGGATAGTACAAATCCGTACCAAGCCATTAGATAGTTATACTAAGTGCATTTCTTTGTAATAATTGCACATGTAATATGTTGGGATTCCCCCTCCTATATAAAGGAGACCCTTGTCATTTTTGGGGCACATGATATTCAATACAAGAACATTCTCTTCTTTCTAACATAAACATACTCTACAATTGTTCCACTGATTTATTGCTTCCATTTATTGTGTTCATTAGTTGTTCTTCATTTATTGCTCATTATTGATCATAGAAGGCTATACTCGAGGCCCCCTCATACTGGTATTCCTCCATCGGTTGCCCCTAGCTAGGCATACTAGCTCGACCTCGAGGCCCAGCTTCGGCCAGCTCAAGACCCCGTCTCACCACTGCTCAGTTTGCGTATCACCATTGTTCTTTGCTTTTGTCTCATTTTCCCAACTCACACTTAGCATCTATTGCCTAACAACTAGTATTAAAATAAATCACATATTTTTAGAACCACAAAATCAAATATAATTGTAATTACCATTTTCAAGGTAAACAGAGGCATAATAATCCGATGCGAAATCCGAAAAACTGATCCGATCAAAACTTTAAAATCTGATCCGATATTAATTTGGATCGGCTTCGGATTGCATTTTATTCCAAAATTCGAATCCCAAATGTCCTAAATCCGATTCGATCCGATCCATGCACAAACCTAATCTGAGTCTTAATTCGGATTCATGTCGGGTCGTTTAACTACGGAAGTTATTCATCTTATCTGGAGGTTAGTGGAAAATTACAGGGATATGATGAAGGATTTGCACATGGTGTTTATTGACCTAGAGAAAGCGTACGACAAGGTCCCAAGGGAGGTTCTTTGGAGATGCTTTGAGGTAAAAGGTGTCCCGGTAGCATACATAGTGTGATTAATGACATGTATGATGGATCCAAAACTTAGGTTAGGACAATAGGAGATGACTCGGGGCATTTTCCGGTGATTATGGGGTTACACCAAGAATCTGTGCTTAGCCCTTTCTTATTTGCTCTAGCAATGGATGCACTGACGCACCAAATTCAAGGGGAGGTGCCACAGTGTGTGTTATTTGCTGATTATATAGTTATGATCGATGAAACGCGATGAGGTGTTGGCGAGACGTTGGAGGTTTAGAGACATACCCTTGAGTTAAAAGGTTTCAAGTTGAGCAAGACTATGACGGAGTAATTGGAGTGCACGTTCAGCAATGTTACGGAGGAAGTGGACATCGATGTGAGGCTTGATTAACAAGTCATCCCCAAGAAAAGAAGTTTTAAGTACCTTGGTTCGATTATCCAGGAAAATGGGAAGATCGACGAGGATGTCACGCACCGTATAGGAGTAGGTTGGATTAAATGGAGGTTAGCATTTGGCACTTTGTGTGACAAGAAGATACCCCCGGAACATAAAGGCGGGTTCTACAGAGCGATAAAGGTGGGATTATATTGGCTTGTTATTGTTGTTGTGCGTTAAAATTGAGCAGTTTAAAAATATTGGAGCCCTACGTTCATAATCTTCATCACTGATGCTTGCCATAAATAAAAGTGGATATTGGTTAAAAATTGGAGCATTGTGCATTGAACGTGAGCGCAATTTAAAAATATTAGTCATGCATTAAAAGTGAGCAGTGTTGAAGTAAAAGCTCATGCATTAAAAGTAAGCATGGGTTGAAAATTGGAGTCCATGTGTTAAATGTAAGCATAAGTTAGAAATGACTTTTATTTTAAAGATACAACAACAAAAATGTTGAAACTATATGGTTGAACATTTATTACTATATGTAATATTTCAGATATATCTTTTTTGATCATATTTTTATATATTATTAAACTGGTTGCAACTTGATATGAACTCCTCTTGAACTAGTCTTCGGCCTGGCTTTGATTTGTTGGCTCTAATATCACTTGTTCTAGTCGAAACAACAAGGGGCCATGAGAAAGCTAACAAAACAATCATTGAACGATGATAAACGACACCCTATCGAAAAACACAATAGAGCTACATGTTTGACTGAACATTGAGACAATTATTGGCACATAAAGTTCCTGTGAGCATAAGGCCTGGAAAATGGTATAGCATACATAAATCACTTATCGGAAAAGAGTTTGCTCAAATAAGTTCTAGGAAAGAGATGACCCCCTAAGAGTTTCAATACAAGTAATCAGGGCAAGCCATGTGAAGGGATTCAAATAATAGGGGTCAAAATAACAGAGCAGGCTTAAGGGAATCATTCTAGTTACACACATAAAAAAGGCATGCACCAAAACACATAATACAAGTAAGTTCAAGTATGAAAATAAAGGGTTATATGATAATGAGAACACATACGAGCATGAGCAGAGGCAAGCAATATCATATTCATTCACAAAAGCGAGAATGACATGAATACAAATAAAAGAGAATAAATCGCAAGAGTCTTATTACTCACCAACTTGCAGAATTAAAGACCTAATAAGGCAGAGATTAAGAGCCAATAACTCGCTTATCCGTAACACGGAGAGAACAACAAAAACCTCAAATTTCTCAATGAGTCAGAATTCCCAAGGGCTTTTAAAGAACCCATGGAAGTGCCCACACTGAGAGAGGTTGAATAGTAGAATTCTGGTGGCCTTGGCTTTCCGCTGGACAAGAGCCAAAGTATAGAATAAGAGATCTATAACTTTTCTTTCTTAGTGAATCAATGATTAAAAAGAGGTCTCTAGAAGGGGAATATGGGAGGGATTTATATAGTATTAAAGATCAACACACAAAATAAGGAAATACAGTAGATTAAACACAAATAAGGAAAATATACCATGCAAATTCAATTACAATCACTTTTAGGGAAAATCTAGGAAACCCTAGTTTAGACGAAGAACAAAAATGGTAAAAATTATTACTGAATCGAAGCCATGGGGCCTCACAGTGAGTGTATCATGTCAGAAACATGAATCTAGTACGGAATCAGAGTTAAATAAGCACCAACAACTCTGCTTCCAAAAATAATCAAGTACCCAACACATGTAACGTTCAAATTATGGTAAGTAACTCCGTGTGTGCAAGAAAGGAAAGAAATCATGGACGATTTCCATTTAATATTGGACTGGGACTGGGATATGGGTGAGGCGTCTAGGGTTTAGGTTTGAGAGATGAGAGGGAGGGTTTGAAGGCGACAGAAATGGCAAAATGGGTATAGGGTTTGGGTTATGGGAGATATAACGAGATAGGTAGTTTTATTGTGGGTTGTTGATCATTTGAGATCAACGGCTAGGATCAAAGGGAAACCGGGCGAGTCTTTAAGCGGGTCGTGATCGGGTTCAGTAAAAGGGGGTCTGGTTTGGCCTTGGGGTTATTGGACTAGGCTACTAGGCCAAATTTTGTCCAATAATTGCTTAAAACTGGGCCATAATTGAAATACATAAAATTTATCAAAAAGTAATTTATAAAAGTATTTACTAAATAATTAAAATATGATTTATGCACTAAAATGATTGAAATTAATAATTTAGCATTATAAAAATATAAAATACATTTTAGGAACAAATAATGTGATAAAAGAGCAATTATGCTTGAACATAGGCTATTATTGCAAAAAATACATAAATAACTTAAATATAGATATAATATATGAAACAACATAAAAATATTTTAAAACATGTGTATGTGTGAAAAATAATAAATTTGGATGATTGAGTTATTGCAAATAATTAAAGGGAATAATTAGCAAATATTCAAGTAATTTTAATGCAAGAAAATGATTTGAAAATTATGGAAAATTATTGAAAATGCTTTTATAAATTTAGTAAATCAAGTAATGATGAAAAAATCAAAATTTGAAAATATATATACTATTTGAAAAAATGTGAGGGCAAAATTGGGTATCAACAGCTGCCTCTCTTTACCTCGGAATGATGAAAGAGTTGTCGGGTAAAGAAAAATGATTACTACTTTTGGTTGAATTGAATAGAGAATGATATGATTTGAAAAATGAGGCCAAACCCCGGTTCTTGAGTTGCCTACATATCCTTGGTGTATTAGGGGAATTAGGCCATGTGTAGTTCTGGATCCAACGTCGAGCAAATGAACGTTGCGGGCGTATCATGAGGAAGATGTCTGAACAGTCATAAAGTAAAAGGTAGGAAATTACTGATCATCAGTTACGTTTGAAGCAGTCTGAGGATTTGAACGTTGTGAACGGAAACCAGAGCGAAGATTGCTCTTGTTTGCAGAATAGTTATTCCCGAGTTATCTGCAAAACTTAAAACACGGTGCATGAGAATACATATGGGTTATTGCTAAATGAAGGTTGTTTTATGGACAGGAGGATGATGTCCTTAGACCGTGACGTCCTGGGCCATGAAGCGTATGAAAAGGGATTCACAGGCCATGAAATGTTGTCCTCGGGCCATGAGGAAGGTGCCTATGGACTATGACACCTTTGAATAATGACATGCAATTTTAAGAGATCCTCAGGCCATGGAATGATGTCTCCCAGCTATGAGGATGATGCCTTCAGACTATGATGCCTTCGGACAAAATGGCGATATTTCAGCCTATGAAATGCAAAGATAGGATGCTTAGTCATGTGCGAGACAATACAAGGCTTAGTCTTGCGTGAGATGAGGGCAGTGTTTAACCCGATGCGAAGGATGGAGACATTGCTTAGTCTCACGCAAGGAAAGGAAGTGTTTAGCCTTGTGCAATTACAGAGGCAATGTTAAGCCTAATGCAATAAACGTATACAATGCTTAGTCACATGAAAAAAATGGAGACACTTCTTAGTCTCATGCGGGAAAGGGAAACAATGTTTAGTCTCATGCAAAGAATGGAGATAATTCTTAGTTTTCCGCAGGGAAAGTCAGTGCTTAGTCTTATGCAATTAGGGAGGCAATTCTTAGCCTCATGCAAGAAGAAGACACAATGCTTAGTCTCATGCAGGGGAAGGCAATTCTTAGCCTTATGTAACTAGGGAGACAAAGATTATCCTCATGCACGAAGAAGAGATAATGCTTAGTCTCATGCAGGGA
This sequence comes from Nicotiana undulata, assembly GCA_005239495.1. Lineage (NCBI taxonomy): Eukaryota > Viridiplantae > Streptophyta > Magnoliopsida > Solanales > Solanaceae > Nicotiana > Nicotiana undulata. The sequence goes on along the minus strand of ML281963.1, from coordinate 16,550 downwards.
AAGGCATTGCTTAGCCTTATGTAATTAGGGAGACAATGCTTAGCCTCACGCAAGAAGAAGAGATAATGCTTAGTCTCATGCAGGGAAAGGCAGTTCTTAGCCTTATTCAAGCAAAGCGATGAGCGACAATGAGAAGTATTTATTAGCTAGATGTGTTTGCATTTGGTAACTTGTCGTCACGAAGGTAATGCTTTGATGTGCGTATGTATTTCTGAATATTTCTGTTTTTTGTGCCTGCATCCAAAGAAAAATCGTGATTTTGCGGGGGGGGGGGGGGGGGGGGGGGGGGTGTGTGC